>PVIR01027491.1:12500-22858 GCA_004026965.1 Petromus typicus | reverse complement strand
AATCCTCCTGCCTCTGCCTCCCGAGTGCTGGGATTACAGGCGTGAGCCACCACGCCCGGCACTGTGGTATGTGGTACTGGTTGCTGCTGGGTGTGGGTCTCCACACCCAGTATTGTTACGTGGTTACCGGGGAATCGAACCCGGGCCCTTGCGCTTGCAAGACAGGCGCCGGAACCACTGAGCTAACTCCCCGGCCCTTGCTTAAAAATCTTAACCTCTGAGGGGCGGGGGATTTAGCTCAGTGGTTCCAGCACCTGCCTTGCATGTGCAAGGTCCGGGGTTCAGTCCCCAGTAACCACATACAACAATGCCAGACATGATGCCTCACACCCACCAACACTCAGTACCATATTCCACAATGCCAGGCATAATAGCTCACGCCTGTAATCCCTACACTCAGGAGGCAGAGGCAAAAGGATCGCTGTGAGTTTGAGGCTTGTCTGGGCTACATAGCTCAGAGCTAGCCTGAAATACAAAGCAAAACCCTGTCTCAAAAAAAAAAAAAAATCTTAACCTCTCAAAGTTCTTGATGAACTCAAATTGTCAGAGAATACTGTAATCAGAACCTAATTCATTTAGGTACTGATTGGTTTCTTTTTCCAAGTAGTACTGAAATATTAAGGAAAGGGAGTCTTTTAGTTATGAATTAAAGCAGCAATACTTAGCAAAATTAAAAGTTAACATAAACTTTAAACATGTATTTTTCTTTTAAAGCTAGAATTTAATCAAGATGTTTTGTTCTACTCTGAAGGAAGAAGATGTGAATATAAATGACCTCAAACTAGAGATCCTTTGTAGAGCTCTGCAGAGAGATAAGTAAGTCCCAGCTGATCAGAAGGCCACGGGAGAAACCATAATGTCACATACCAGAGAGTTACACAAGCTTCTGGTTGTGTAGTTATACATGTTGTGGACGTATTAACAGTTGCACTGATGATCTGACATTTGACATTAAGAATTAAAGTATAGCCTAAAGACTTAGGACCATTGGTGTAATAAAATCAGTCTGGGGTATTTTGTTTGCTGTTTTCTAGTTTTAGTTTTGGCATTACTGAAGATTAGACCCAGAGAGTACTGAGCTATAACTCTGCTCCTTTTTGTTTTTTAAGACAGTCTTGCTAAATTGCCTTGGCGAATCTTGAACTTGCAGTCCTCTTGCCTCTTGGCCTTCCAACTAGCTGGGTTTTGGGGTATAATCTGCCATGCTCAGCTAAATCAGTCATTGCCTTTTTTTTGAGACAGGGTCTCGCTTTGTAGTTCAGGCTGGCCCTGAACTCACTGTGTAGCCCAGGCCAGCAGTGAACTCACAGCAGTCCTCTTGCCTCTGCCTCCCAAGTGTTGGGATTACAGGCATGAGCCACCATGCCCAGCACTGTGGTATGTGGTTACCAACGATCCATTTCAATCCAACTCAGGACCTTGCACTTGAGAGGCAGACACCAGAAGCACTGAGCCAAATCCTCAGCCCCTATATTACTGCTTTTTATATTAGCATGTAGACTGAGTTTAGTCTTCTCTTTTTTTGTTGTTTTAATTTTTTGAGGTAGGATCTCCCTACATAGCCTGACCTCAAACCCAGTGTGATTCACCTGCCTCAGCCTCCCAGTGCTGTGTTTGTAGGCATGTACCACCATACTCAGCTAGTATCTTCTAAGGCTCTGAGTAACCACCTTTCCTCACATCCCTTTGCTGTCTGTAGAGGAGGACTTCTTCTGTGTATTCAGAGGCAGAAAACCTTGGACTGCCTTTAGTGGGGATGAGTGCCTGAGGGAAAGTGGGAGGGACAGGCCTTGGCTGGCTGAGCAGCCCCTCTGTGTGTTTGCTTTCCCATGGTGAAAGTGGGAGCCCCTTTTACCAAAGTTCTCGGTCTTCTCAACTATTTCCTTTAAGAGCTGTTGGGAATCTGGTTTCTACATCCCTGTCTCAAGTGCCTGCTCGGGTACATTTGGTTTGTTGATCTTGTTCTGGTTGCTCTGGCTGGCAATCCTTGTCCTGTCTTCTTGTGTGAAAATTCTCAATGCCTTGTGCCTCTTGTACACTGAGTACACAAAATCAGCTGCGTGGCAGGGATGAATAGCTGTCTGAATGTGGTTTGCATCTGTACAGAAATTGAAGTGTTTCTAGCATTTAAACTCCTTTATTCAGAGATGTGAACCCAGAGAAAACCCCAATATTAAACAGAAGTCATTTATTAAGTCCATAACTTCATGTCCTTCATGGTGATTTTGTTTTCTAGCTGGTCTAGCTCCGATGGTAAAGGAGACCCAATTGAAGAATCCAAAGGCAGTATATTTGTGAAAATCTTACAGAAACTTTTAAAAGATGGTAAGTAGCTTGTTACTATCAGAAATTGCAGTATTCTGAATTTTAGAAAACTTACTGTGTATTTATCAAGATGTCAAATGATGAGGTTTAAGATGAAGCAGTACTGGGCCAGGGATTTAGCTCAGTGGTTCCTGTACCTGTCTTGCAAGTGCAACCACCTGGGTTCGATTCCTGGTAACCACATATAATACTGGGCATGGAGACCCATGCCCACCAGCAATCAGTACCACATAGCACAGTGCCAGGCGTGGTGGCTCACACCTGTAATCCCAGCACTCAGGAGCCAGAGGCAGGAGGATTGCTGTGAGTTTGAGGCTCACATGGATTATATAGTGAGCTCAGAGCCAGTCTGAACTACAAAGCCAAGACCCTATCTCCAAAGAAAAAAAAAAAATTTAAAATGAGGTGTAAACAATTTTGGTATATTCCCTTCTAAACTGACCATATCACATTAAATAACAAATACAAGGTATTTGCACAAATCTATTTTAGGTGTATGAAACGAAAACTCAATTTAGAGGCAAAAAGAAACAAGAAGAGGTTGTGTTTTCCATGTTTTATATCTAAGGCAGTGAACAAAATTCCATTTGCTGATGAAGTTAGTAGGTGAAGAGGCTGCTTTGGGTAAAGCGTTGATTACTGAGGCAAAGGTGAATATAAAGGACAGACTTACTGTCTTTCATAAACTAGGAACTTAAATATGGAGAGTGTCAGAAAAGACATGAGAGAGACTTTGCACATTTTATACATAAAAGTAAGTGTGCCTGATATATTATAGAATTATTAAATGGGACACTAAAACCCAGGCAATGTGCAAAATAGACTGACCTAGAGCTAACCTATCATCTCAAATGCAATGATCCTTGTTTTCATCCAGTTGCAACAAATACACGGTGACAAAAGCTGCTGTAGATCCTGCAGTAGTCCTTGTCAGTAAACAAGATGCCTATTAAGGCATCTGTAGGATGCATTCAGGCTGGCCCCGAACTCACTGTGTCATCCAGGCCAGTTTCAAACTCAGGGCAATCCTGTTGCCTCTGCCTCTCACGTGCTGGGCTTACAGGCATGAATCACCATGCCCAGCATTGTAGTATGTGGTTATCCGGGTTACCCGGGATCAAATTTGGGACCTTGTACTTGCCAGGCAGATGCCAGAACCACTAAGCAAAATACCCAGCCCACTTCAAGGGTACTTTTAAAAAGAAACTAGTATTCAGTTTTGAAAAACTTACAATAACAAACTGTATGATTATCTTACTAATTTAAACTTTAACCCAATTTTATCAAATTAGAAAATTATGCATGCTTTAGTTAACTACACAGACCTCAGCTTAAACGGCCCATTCACCTGATATGTCTCAGCTTCCCAGCCTTGCTGGTGGCTGCCTGCACTTTGACTTCAGCTGTAATATTTCTAAGATACGGGAGCTAGCTCTTCAGATGGTTTTTCTTTTAAATTCTCACTTAAATAGAAGAGCATATAATCATTCAAAGTACTTGTTTTTATTTTTGGTTTGTTCTTGTTATTTTTTTGGTACCAGAGATTGAACTCAGGACTTGCCAGGCCGGCACAATGCCACTGAACTAACTCCCCAGCCGAAGTACTTGTTTTTAAAGGGCTTAGTTTAAAACTTCTACATCGAAGGTGGTTCTTAAGCTGTAGGAGAGAACGAAGATCTTCAGATCCTGCAGAAGACTACTGGATGGCTTTGAGCAGTGGGAAGGGCCTGAGGCTGAGGCTGTCACTAGACTTAAGGGCACTTGGGGGTGGAGGAGAGCATGGCCTGTGGCATAGGTTATTAGGCGCTGAACAGGACACAGGTGCCTTATCATCAATCTTTGCTCAACTGTTTCATTAAAACAAAAATGTGTTTGTATTTCCAGGCATTCAGCTCAGTGACTACTTGCCCGAAGTGAATGACCTGCTGCAGGCTGATCAGCTGGGAAGCCTCAAGTCCAACCCATATTTTGAGTTTGTTTTGAAAGCAAATTATGAATATTATGTTCAAGGACAAATGTAATTTTTTGTAAAAATAGCATTTTTTATAAAACTTCCTAAGTATATGCTTATAAAGTTTTAGGCCTTAAACAACTAGAAGCTTATATGATTTCATTTGCAGCATTTTTTTTTTTATTTTGTACTTAGAAGGTAATATTAAATAGTTATATAACCATAATTTTGTTTTTTTGGTTACATGAATTTTGTTCTTCCTTTTTCCACATGAATTTTGTGAGCTGTCTTGGCACTTGATTCCCTTTCTCTCTCACCTGGCCCCAGGAGCTCTGCACTTCTGGTTCTGGCTATTTGTGTGCACAATCACTTCAGGTCTGAGAATGTTTCTGTGATTTTTTTTTTTTTTTTTTAGGTTTTTTGAGACAGGGTCTCGCTTTGTGGTTCAGGCTGGCCCCGAGCTCAGCCTCAAACTCACATCACAGCAATCCTCCTGCCTCTGCCTCCCGAGTGCTGGGATTACAGGCATGAGCCACCACACCTGGCACTGTGGTGTGTGGTACTGGTTGCTGCTGGGCGTGAGTCTCCACACCCAGTATAGGTGAGTGGTTACTGGGGATCGAACCCGGGCCCTTGCGCTTGCAAGACAGGCGCCGGAACCACTGAGCTAAATCCCCGGCCTGTTTCTGTGATTTTTAAAAACTATGAAATTGCCCAAGCTTACCTCTGAAATTGCTGTGATGCTGGTGTTGGTCTGGGCCACTTGGGAAATATATGCCTAGCAAGATAAATGTCAAATTTACTGACCTACTATGTAATAAGACAGAAAAAACCAAAACAAGGCCAAAGATTTGGATCAGTGGTTCCTGCGCCTGTCTTGCAAGTACAAGGACCCGGGTTTGATCCCTTGTTAACAACATGCAATACTGGGTGTGAGACTCACACTCAGCAGCAATCAGTACCACCTACCACAGTGTAGGGCATGGTGGCTCACACCTGTAATCCCAGCACTCGGGAGGCAGAGGCAGAAGGATTGCTGTGATGTGAGTTTGAGGCTGAGCTCAGGGCCAGCCTGAACTACAAAGCGAGACCCTGTCTCAGAAACAAAAACAAACAAAACAAAACAGAACGGGCCTATTTTGTGAGGGTGACAACTGATCAACTTTCCTACATAAGTTACAGAAGTACTTCTCTGGGTAAAGTATGCATGCGGCCGCTCACCTACCTGTGATTATCCTTGAGGATAACTGCACAGCACTGTGTGAGCTACAGACTGTCAGTACTGGGGTTCCCTTCAAGCCCGGCTTATGCCCAGAACAATATCTGCTGAGTGAGTGCTAGCTTCACCACAGTTTGCCTTAGTCATAGTACGTGTAATGCTAGAAACTCGTGTAGACTATCCTAATATGGGCCCTGAAAAGTAGTGTTCTCTCAAAACTTTTTTGTCCTAACCAGTCGTCACTGTTATCTAGCATTAAATAAAAAAGAGATTAGATGAGTACAGTTTGTATCCTTATTTTGGCCCAGGCCAGTGATTGCTAACCACCTTAGTCAGATAGCCTGAAGGTCAGAAGTGAAACTAGTGATTTGCCTGGCTTCTGAGCCCTCCCCATCTGCCCTCTCACCTGGACTTCCAGTCCAGCCATTTACTTGTTTGGAAGAATAGGCTAGTGGAGGTGTTTATCTTCACCATAAAAGGAAGTAAGCATCCTGGGCCTTGACGTGTTTGGAAGAGTAAGTTAACAGAGCTGTTTCTCTTAACCAGAGAAGGAAGCAAGGAGCCTGGTCTTCTGTTCATCAGAAAACTAGGACTTTGCATAATTTAAGAAACCCCTAGGGATTGCTGATACCACATGACACATTCCTATAGAAAGGATGTTTTGCTGTGTTTGGGTGCAGCTGAGTTCCACTGGGGCCTTGAGTGACAGCGTCAGAGTATTGCCCTTGTCTCTGAGCAGAGGGAAGGCTGCAGTAGACATGGACTGACCTGAGACCCTGGGTGGTGACTAGAGCTTTGAGAGACAGAAAGGGTCCTGCCCTGTAGGGAGCTGAGACAAATTTTAAAGACTGGAAGGTGTTTCTCCTCTTCCTTGGGCTGGGTAGGGGAGTCTAAGAACCAGGCTGTGATCTCAGGGCTGACTCACTGGCTCTGTGTGCTGCTCTGTCCCAGTGGAGACTCGGTGAAACCATCTCCGAAATACCTCGGCCCTGTCACCTTTCTCAGGTGTTTCATCCTGGGAATGCCTGAGAAGAAGTAAGTTATATATTCATTCATGTGTAAACACCACTCAAATACCAGAGTACATTCTGAGAAGTAATGTTGTGTTTTAAAACACTAGAAAATGAAATAATCTGTTATTAAAAAAAAAAAAAAGCATTTGGCATAAAACCCTGTGATCTTGGACTGTATGTGTGTACCTTGTTTTGTAACATGCTTTTCTTCTTTCCTTCCTTCCTTCCTTGGTCTCGCTTTGTAGTTCAGGCTGGCCCTGAACTCACTGTTAGCCCAGGCTAGACTCAAACTCTCAGCAATCCTCCTGCCTCTGCCTACTGAGTGCTGGGATTACAGGTGTGAGCCACCCACCCCCCCCCAGCACTGTGGTATGTGGTACTGGGGATCGAACTCAGGACCTTGCACTTACCATGAAGATGCTGGAACCACTGGGCTACATCCCTGGCCCCAAGTAACCTGCTTTTCTTCTATGTGCTATTGTGAACATTTCTCTGTACTTAATGTCCCAGAGTTTCTCAACCCCCACCTCCCATTATCACTCCTTCAGAGGAGCCCTTTGGATAGTTTTCCCACTTCCTAACCTAATGAATTTCAACATCACAGCCCTTCTTTGTCTTTTTATGTACCACGACTTTTGGGGGATGCATAGATAATTATAAATATTTGTTTTTTACTTCCTATGAGCCAATTATTGCCTTCTTTGAGAATGAGTGTTTTAAATATCCTTCAGGATATGCTTTTTTGATGACTACATGACACTTTACTACGTGCCTGTGCAGTAATCTGTAGCTCACTCTCAAAAATTAAATAATTTAAAATAAACATTTGTACATTCCATGAACATAGAAAGTTGTCCTGGCCTTGCCAGTTTATTCGGCCTCACCCCTGCAGGCCTGTCTTTCTCTAGAGAAGGACCTGCTGTGGGCTCAGAGTTCCTCAGGTCACAGCCACTTAGCAAGCATTGAGTTCAGATAAGTTTTGTGTTTAGTTTTGATTCTAAGGCGGAGTATTGCAGTGTAGTTCAGGATCCCTTTGAACTCACTGTGTAGCCCGGACTGGACTGTGAAGCCCAGATCGGCCTTGTAGCTCAGACTGGCCTCCTACCTCAGCCTTCCGAGTGCTAGATTACAGGTACAAACCACCACGCCCAGCTTCACATAAGTTTTACAGGACAGATGTGACCCAGCTGAGAATGCAGAACCCTCTGAGGATGACTTGCAGAAGGCCACACAGCAATTTGACAGGTAGGGGACTCACTCTGCTTGAACTCAGACATGCCCATGGGCACAAGCAGCCAGCCTCTTGTGCTTTCTCAGGTGACATAGTTGCCCACGAAGCCATTATTTTGCACTTCAAGATGTCTTCAG
Source organism: Petromus typicus (assembly GCA_004026965.1). NCBI lineage: Eukaryota > Metazoa > Chordata > Mammalia > Rodentia > Petromuridae > Petromus > Petromus typicus. The sequence goes on along the minus strand of PVIR01027491.1, from coordinate 14,982 downwards.
ATCTCCATTGGGAAAGATCTCTTAAGTGTTTGGCGCACCTTCAGAATCACTAGATTAGGAAAGATGAGAGAAAGCAGCTCTTGCCCTGCCATGGCTGCTCAGTGTAAGGAAGGGTGGCCTGGTATGAGTAAGGAATTGCTGTGTGGTGTGGGTTGCAGTGTGGTCAGGCCCTTCGTAGCCTCGTTTTGGAGGAACCACACCTGTCTACTGTTCCAGATGCCAGCTGTACAACCTGATGTGTCCTTATCATAGTGAGCCTTGGTTGAAAAGTTTACTGCCCACCTCCAGAGAGTGAGAAGGCTTAACTGAAACATGAAAGCTGCTCATAGACTTTTACAAGTTCATGTTTAAATTTTGGAGCAGACAAATGAGCAAGCTATGAAGGAGTGAGGTGATGCAGAAGAAGGGAAGTGACACCCCACAGGTTGGCTCACAGGACACTGCTCTGATGTTGAGTGGGGGTAGGAGAGGCCTGGGTCACCCCAGCAGCTAAGCCAACGCATCAGTCATTGGTGGAGGAAGGCAACCTCTGGGCCACGGGCCACCTGCTGTACACAGTGCTCCTACCAGCAGACCACCCCATAGCTCAGGACGCTTGGTTCATAGCTTTTTTTTTGACACAGGGTCTCACTTTGTAGTTGAGGCTGGCCCTGAGCTCAGCCTCAAACTCATCACAGCAATCCTCCTGCCTCTGCCTCCCTGTGCTGGGATTACAGGCGTGAGCCACCACGCCCGGCACTGTGGTATGTGGTACTGATTGCTGGTGGACGTGAGTCTCCACACCCAGTATTGTATGTGGGTTCTGGGGATCCATCCTGGGGACCTTGTGCTTGCAAGACAATTACCAGAATCACTGAAATCCTCAGCCCAGTTCATAGTTTTTAAGGGGACTGAGTCCAATAGACTGAGCTCAAACAGACCTGTGAAAGAGCAGGGAAACTTACTGGACAAGAGTTCTGAGTAGTATCCGCAGCTTGTCACCTGTGAAGTGTCCAATGGGTGACAGGACTATCTTTCCAGCCTCCAGGGCCCAGATGTAAGTCTGTTCCATGCACTCGCTGCCTTACTTTTCTCTAACATTTCCAATACCCACAACATAGGGGGTACAGGGTGTTGAGGGAAAACAGTTGCATCCTTCGTCCTGGTTCTCTTGCATAACTGGAAAGCCGAATATGAAACCACTGGGGTTTTAGGCCCTTTCTCCTTGCTGTGTGGACTCTACTGACCCTACTTTGGTCATTTCAGGGAGAGCTGTGCTGTGGCTGCAGTGTGGTCAGGTGCCCTTCGTATCCTTTTGGAGAAACCACACCTGTCCCCTGCTGAGTTCCACTACCAAATGTGAATTGCAACTATTTTTGGGAACACTTAAGACATCAGCAAAACAAATGACATCCCTGGACACGCCATAAAGCATGTCACCAAGTTTATAAAAGAAGACAAACTTTTGGGCCTTTTTACCCCCCATGCACCCCCAAGTTGAGAGGTTCTGGTAGATGGCCTCCACTGACCCCACTGCATTTGCTATAAGGAGATCCAGGTCCCTAGAAGCCTGAAAGGCATATCCCCATGTATCCATGGTATAAATAGAAGCTGCGCAGGCCTGGCAGGTGGTGTCTCCAAGGTGGACTGGGAGCAGCCTGGCCCACACCATCATCCTCTAAATATAAAGGCAAGTTTGCAGGAGGAGCCGGTGCCCTGATAGAGTACAGTCTCAGTCCTCAGTAAGGACACTGCCTAACCTTCCAGTCACCCACTGCAACCATCACATCCTGGCCCAGCCAGCCCCAGGGGAGGGACATGCTCAGTGCTGACAAGCAGGCTGGGTGGGATGCCGTTAACTCAGGCTGGCTGGCCAACCTGGCATTCAGCACTGGGTAATGCAGGAAGGGACCCCTACCTGACCCCTTTCTTCAGGAATTACTTCAGAGAGCTGGAGGGGACAACTCCAAGGACCCTGATGGCCAGAGCCTCCACCACCTGTGGTGGAACCCCCAGCCTCTTCCCCACGTCCCCCCCCACACCAGTTGTCTGCCCAGGGACAGCTGCACCTCTATGGTTGCCTGTGGCCTCTGGGGTGGGGGAGGGGCCAATTTGGGTCAGAACTCCCTCTTGGGGAGTTAGGGTGGAGAGGGACAGGCAGAGCTCAAGAGCCAAGCTTCCCTTCTTGCCCTGCCAGCACCCAGGTGACTGCCTCTACTTGCCAGCCCATCTGTCCCCACAGGAGCTATATGCAAGATGGAGGGCTGAGAAAGGAACCCCAGAGATGGGGTCTGTAAGAGGCCCACGGCCAGGGACCACTGGAGTCCTGGGTACACAGGACCAGTAGGATAGGGAGACCTTTGCAACAGGTGCTGCCCCAAGCTGGAGCTGAGTGCGCGCGGTGAACCTTGCCCCATGCCTGGAAGGGATAGGCCTGCTGGGGAGACACTCCATATATGGCCTGATCCGTGTTACCTGGGCTAGGGCCAGCCCGCTCCTTCTT
>PVIR01027491.1:0-7500 GCA_004026965.1 Petromus typicus | reverse complement strand
CTCCAGTGGAATTGCCTCAGCACTAGCTAATAGCTAAACCCCGCCTTGGATATAACTCTTATACTGAGAAAAAGTATAGAAATTAGGAATTCCTTTATTTCCCTGGAAATGTGCGAAATTTAAACATTGCCTTTTCTTTTCTGTCATGTCTCTGAAAAGAAACAAGTATATTTATTGGTGTTTGATATTTTGTTTTATTATTTATTTGAGCTTCCCTAGAAGGTTCTGTTTATAAGTATTTGGTAAATCAGGGGGTTGGGGATTTAGCTCAGTGGTTTCGGTGCCTGTCTTGCAAGTCAAGGACCCGGGTTCGATCCCCAGTAACCACATAACAATACTGGGTGTGGAGACTCACCCCAGCAGCAACCAGTACCACATACCACAGTGGCGGGCATGGTGGCTCACGCCTGTAATCCTGTAATCCCAGCACTCTGGAGGCAGAGGCAGGAGGATTGCTGTGATGTGAGTTGGAGGCTGAGCTCAGGGCCAGCCTGAACTATAAAGCGAGACCCTCTCTCAAAAAATCTAAAAAAAAAAAAAAAGTATTTGGTAAATCGCATTACTTAAATTAGGCCTGAAGTAATTTTTTGGATACTATTGTGTGGGAAGGAATGAATCCTTAGAAATCAAAGCAAACCAACAGCCAGGGACATAGCTCAGTGGTGCTGTACCTGCTGGCAAGTGCAAGGTCCTGAGTTTGACCTCTGGTACTGAAAACAAACAAACTAACAAACAGAAAAGATACCAAACCAAGAATATACAATATTTCTGCCAGTTGAAAAGAAAAGTCACTATTCCCAGGATTTCTGTATCTGTAATAATATGAACCAAACACTGCTCCGTGTGCTCACCAGGGCACTTTGAGGGAAGGCAGGGCAGGTTCTCCACAGAGCCTTGGAGAATTAGTACACTTGTTCCTCAGTATTGTTTAGGGAAGGATGACAGGAAAATGATCCCTGCACTCTGGCACTGAGGAAAAAAAGAAGGAATGTAATGTTCTCATTTCCCCAAAAGAATACTCAGCATTGCTACTTTTCAGAACTGGCTTCGGCCACATCTGAAAACTGCTCAGCTCTTGCATTCAAGCCTAAGGAATTTTGCCCCAAAGTTCCCCTGGGCCTATGTGTGACAAGCCCACAGACGACAGGCACCAGCTGGGAGGCCTAAGGGCTAGGAGCCCCTGCAGCCTCAGCTCACAAATGTCCCCTGTGTCCACAGGGCCCCACTGAGCCATGAGGGGGGAAAAAAGGGCAAAAGGGACAAATGAAAATAGGACAAAGTAATAAATCATAATGACAACTCATGGGTAGTTTGAGAGGGTGATTTTTTTCTGCCTTTTTAATATATCCATCTTCTTCCAACTTAATTTTCCAGTAAATATATGGGGTATTAATATTAAAAATATGAAAGTGAACAATGAATAAATAAGCAGAAAGGAAAAATACCTGCCAACCCAGCGGCCTTGAATTCTATTTCCAGTGGTGAGATGGGTTTGGGCAACTCCATTGACAGTCCACAGTTGGCCTTGAGCTCAGGAGCTCAGGAGCTCAGGCCAGGCAGAGAAGACCTGCTCCAAGAGTGGAGCTGGGCTGCGGCCGGTGGAGGGGAGGAGGTGGGAGATTAGAAAAAACACACAGACACACATGTAAAGGGAAAATCTGGGCTCAGGTGGGACACGGCCTTCTGATGGAGAAACTGTGACACAGAGCTTATCTAGCAAGTTTATTTTATACAGCTTCAAAAAGGTGAATTGGGGCAGAATCAGATCATTATGTACCGGGTTACGTTGAGAGGGTGGAAAGTAGGACATCCTCAAGGCTAGTGAGGGATGTGGCTGTTCATTATCAAGGACACAGAGCTTCCTGTGCTGTTACCCTGATCTCCTGAGCTGAGTTCAAGAGTTGTGTTTAGCAGCATAGTGTCCCCAGAGCCAGGCTTTGAGCATTACTATGGATTCATCTGAAGGCCCTCAGCTGTTGTTTCCTATGGACCCCACCGAGCTGGACTCTCTCTGCTGGGAGTCCTGGTCCTGGGTCAAGAGCTGAGTTCTGGGCAGGCCAGGGCAGTCTGCAAACCATAGGCGGGCTTGAAGTAGGGAGAGACCTTAGCAGGATGAGACCTTGAGAACAGATAGGGGTGAGGGGCTCACTTCTCCTGCCTGCTCCCCTGAAAAGTTCGGAAAGGCTCCATGTTCTGCTACGGCCTTCCCAGCAGGGTGCTTGGCAGCCCATCAGCACTCCTTTACTGAACATCTCTGGGACTCCAAGTGCTGAAAAGCATCTGTGGACAATGTGATGAATTCAGACTTCTCTAGGAAATCCTTAAAGTAAACCAGGAATGGTATCACACATGGGTAATCTCAGCACTTGGGAAGCTAAGGCAAGAGGATCACCATGAGTTTGAGGCCAGCCTGGACTACACAGAGAGTTCATGGCCAGTCTGAGATCTTGCCTCAAAAAATAAAACAAAGGCTAGGGATTTAGCTCAGTGTTTCCACCCTTTGCAAGGTCCTGAGTTTGATTCTCTGTACCACCTATCACAGTGCTAGGTGTGGCGGCTCATGCCTGTAATCCCGGCATTCAGAAGGCAGAGGCAGAAGGATTGCTGTTAGTTTGAAGCTAGCCTGGGCTACATAGTGAGTTCAGGGCCAGCCTGAACTACAAAGCGAGACCCTTTCTAAAAATAACCCCCCCAAAAAACCAAAAAAAACTAAACTAAAACCAAAACAAAACAATACAAAAACCAAACAAAAATGGAACAAAAAATTATCAAGTGCCTCATCTCTGTGTCTGGATTCTGGCTGTTCCCCTAGATTTTGTCTCAGCCTCTAGTATCTAGTGCAAGGCCAGGGGAAACCAGGGCCCATCACATCTGTGTGGAGGTCTCCAGGATCCTTCTGCAGGCCAGGAGTCAGAAAGCCAGGACCAGCTCCTCAGAGGTCTCGTGAAATCTCTCATTCCTATGAGCCAGGCAGGCACTGATCCAGGCCAGGGCAGGGATATGGCCCAAGAGCCTCCCTGCCGTGATGACCCTGCACTGCCAAGGTGCCCTTCCCCCTCTGCACCCAGTCCCCTCCCATCTTTTCTAAGGGGTAGCGGGGAGGGAGGGGATGGCAAACAGACTCTCTTAGCTCCTGAACAACACAGCGCTGTGGCACCCAGTCAGGGAAGCCTCTTTCTTCCTTTTCCCTCTACTGATGTCTGGTTCATTGAGTCCCTGGGAGATGGCTCCTCCCAGCCTGGGAGGTCAGGACCTCCAAAACCCAGTCACAGCTGTTGTTCAGCTCACTCTCCAGCTGGATCAGGGGTCCTATCACTCCAACTCACCTAAACATTCACTGAGCACCTAGGGTCCAGCGGTCCAGCATGAGGCGTGGGTATGCATCAGACAGAAACGAAAGAGGCGGCCCTGGGGTAAGGTGCAGCCTGAGCCCTCAATGGGGGTGCAGCCTGAGTACCAGCTCTTTTACTTCAGTCTACTGGAGCTTTGGGGCTGGCAGGGAGGTCATTCAAACTAGAATGTTCTATAGAAACCCCCAAAGCCTGCAGGAAAATGCAAGTTTCTGTTATTTTGGTCTCCTATCTTGAGCACTAATGGGGTTTGGGGTGGATGTTAAAGGTAAATGTCTGAGGAACTGGCCTCAGACAGCCCTGCTTACCCCAGCATCTGCCCTGGGTCCTGTGCTCTGCTGGGGAGGGCGCGGGAGGCACAGGGAAGGCTGGGGGTGAAGGCACAAGGAGCAGCAGAGAAAGGGGAGGGAAACGGGAGGAGACGCTGCAGCTGTCTGCACAGCCCTGTGCTGGCCTGCTGCGCGGTGAGTCACCCACAGTGCCAGCTCCCACGTCCTGCCTCTATTTTTATATCAGTGCCTGCTCATATTTGACTGTTCAATAAGCCTTCCAGCTGGCGGGGTGAATCTGATGGTGGAGGATGAGGACTGAGGGATGATTTAGAGGCCTAAATAGGGATTATAAAGCAATCTTCTCTCATAGGGAGCGCTTTGCCTTTAATCACTTGGTGCTGTGAGTGCTGCTGTGCACGGCCAAGGGCCCAGCAGGGAAGGGGCATGGAGAGTCCAACAGACCCGGCCACCAGATCGGCCACCACAGCAGCTGCAGGAGAGCAGCTGTGCTCAGGGCATTCTGATGGAGCACCACGTGACCAGGCTGCTGAAGGCCCTGCAGTGTGAGGGACGGACACCCAGAAGCAAACACAGGGGACTCACAGTCAGATGCCCTAGGGCTGCTTTGTTTCCTTTTGTTTTTTGGAAACAGGGTTTCACTATGTAGCTGGTCTTGAACTTGCCATCCTCTTGCCTCAGCCTCCTAGGTGCTGCAGTCATAGGTGTGCACCACAGCATCTGTTCCTGGGGTTGCCATTTTGCAAGTGGTGTTATCTTATGCAAACAGTTCTGTCCTAGAGTCTCAGCTTCCTTGTCTGTACAGGGAATTTCATGCTCAGCTTTGTAGGTTGGAGAAATATAGTGGCCCAGGGAACTCAGGGTTGGTGTGAGCTGTGACAAGGCCCTGGCGGGGACACCCACTCCCTGTAGCTGGCAGAGCATTGCCCCACAGCCTTCAGGGAGCAAGCACTGGCTTTTCTTGGCTGTGAAGGGTACAGAAGACTTTCTGAGGTCACTGATGGGGTTAAGGGCGAGACGTGCTCGCCTTGTCCTTTTTTAGAACCTGGAGCCCTTGGGGGTCAGTCTTGTCACCCAGAATTCTCTGGGGGTCTCCAAGATGGAGGGCTGTCCTTCCATCAGGCACTTTGGCCACACACACCCAAATCAGACCACTGTGTCTGGTATTCACTCTCGCCTGCACTGCCACGTGGCTGTGACTTACCTGGGTCCTAGAGCCTTACTGCACTGAGAGGCAGATTAGGGTCTCATCTTGTCCTGGGAGGCACTCAGGTGCCCTGGGAGCATGCAGGTCCCCCTGGCCATGATTTTGGGAGGGATGACAGCCCTAGTCAGAGTGTGCCCTGTGTCCCCAGTATGGCACCCTCTGCTGTGCTCTCCCAGCTTGAGGTCTGATGGAGAAGAGGCAGGGTCTCCACATTTGGGGATGATATGAGGAGCCTGCACTCTGAGGTGGAGCCTGGGACCCAGCTACGCCCAGAGCTCGAGGGCTGGGCTTGCGACTGCCCTGCCCTGCCCAGCACAGGCTTCCTCTTCTGGAGACTCCTGGCACTGTCCCTCCCTCCACTTGGCCTGATCCTGAAGGAGGCAGAGAAACTCTGAGAGTGACCTGTTCTCTTTCTGCTCCTGTCCTTAGGCAAGTAAGCATATCTTTAAATACTCTTTACAGCAGAGAATAGCTCATGAGTATCTCCAGGGGTATCCCATGCTCAAGGAGAGATAAGAGGTTTCTGGCCCCACAGAAGACCCAGGGTCGGGCAGCTCAGCACACAACCTGTGTTCTCCACATCTTGTTCCTACTGTGCTGCCCCAGGGCACCATGGCAGGAGCCCAGACCTTCTGGGAATGTCTTCGGGGCCTTGGGTGACTGGACCAGGGCTCCTCAATCTTTGTCCTCAGGTTCAGTTGTCCTGGCTTTGCTGTGTGTCCACCCTGGCAGTGGGCTGTCCTCCCTTGATCTGTGACAGACCCCAGTCTCTCACTGGGGTCTTGTTATCTTGAGGCCATAATTCCCTTATAAAAGAGCCTGAGTAGTGCCTCACAGTAGGGCCAGCAGGTGGGACATCTCTGCCATAATGAGCTAGTGCCAAGGGTGGGAAAATGGTCCCCTCTGAGAGGTGCCTGCCAGGAGGATAGTAGAGGATCCCACTCAACAGAGTTGAGAAATAAGGTTGAGGGCAGATCACAGTCACCAATACTATTGTATCAAGGAAACTCTGCGTCCCCTAAGTCAGGCTGACTTGGGGTGTGTGTTGGGGTGGGAGTTAGCCAGGACTGCTAACTCTGTCTCTACAGGTGACCTGCTTAGGTTCTGGCCCATGCTGTCTGTCAGTCCCTGTGCACAGCTTCCAGCCTGGTCCTAACCAGGCTAGAGTGCAGGGTGGGTCTTGGGCAGCTCCGTTGTGGGCTGCAGAACAGAAGGATGGAGTTGTGGGCAGAGCCTTCTCTGCTGGACAGTTGGGCGGGGCTCATGAGACAGCTGGGCACATGCCTGCCATTCCGCCCAGCCCACTCATCTTCTCAATATAGGTGCTGCTGGCCAGGCGGCCTGCTGCTTTAGGGCAAGGCTAGTGGGGACAGGCCAGGGCGGGCACCAGCTCTCTCCTTGCATGGCCAGGGCCTGCAGGCTGCCTTCTGATTTGTGTGTATTATTAGGACCTAGGACTCTACAGCCTGGTGGGCCTTGGAAGGGTGAGGCCTGTCTGTGTGGCGAGTGTGGTCAGGGATCCGAAGCCTATTTGGGACACCAGGCCAGGTTCCCTTTGGTCAAATGCTGAGCTGTCTTGGGGTGGTTTCCTGCTGTTCCTCAGATTCACTTGTGGGTCAGCTGCCCTCAACTGCACTTTTGACTCTTTGTGTTCTGTGAATTCACTTGTTCTTGGATGTCACCCTCCCACCCCCCACCCGCACCCCGAAACCTTGGTAATGTGTTAACAGGGTGGTTAATATTGTAACCCAAACAAGACTGTTTGCTTTGGAAACTGGGATGTATTTACCCCTAGAGAAGCCCACTTCAACCCAAAACCATGAGTCAGGGGGATTGTGTGCCCTGCCAGCCCCACACACCAGACTATGTTATAGTGAGTGACTAATGGGAGGGTGGCAAGAATTGGTAATGGAAAGTGGAAAACATCTTTGGGCAAGGGGACCCCCTCCTTTCATTGGCTGCACTGGGCAAGAAGGTTTGTCTGTCCATGGCACCAGGCCCTGCTGCCTGAGCCAATTAGCCAGGGAAGAGCTGACATGAACAGTCTCCGGTGCCTGCTGGGCCAGGCCCAGGAAGCAAGTCAGCAGGGCCGGCTGCTACTCTGGGAAGACCCTGTGCAATGAAGCTGGGGGCTTCACATGAATGTGAGGCAGCCCGGGGAGGACTTGACAGCCTGCAGCAGTGGGACGGGTCCCCTTGCTTAGCAACTACCCACACCTGCAGTGTCTTCTGCATCCCTCCCACACAGCATGGCTCCGTGTGCCCTTGTTTCATCTTCATATCTACATTGGGAGCATATGTATCATCGCCAGAGTCTCATTGTGCCCATAGTGACATACAGCACTCCAGAGAATTGGTTCCTGAAGGCCACTTTGTGGATCTTGGAAGATCCTATGTTCCCAGAGAGGGTGCTCTTGACTACTGCCAGATGTCATGACCTGGAATTTTCCTACAGGACCTGACTGGAGAGAAAATTCAGCCTTGGGCCCAGCCATGCCCCATCAGGAGTGTCCTAGCAGGACAGTCACAAAGGGATGCCAAGGCCCTCAGCCTGAGCAATTCCAGAAACTGGGTGGAAAGAGGAGGCCCCTTCTGAAGATCGGAGACAGGTGGCACTCCACTGAGTCTGTCCTGTGAAAATACCTCTGTTCTT
>PVIR01027490.1:0-22853 GCA_004026965.1 Petromus typicus | reverse complement strand
TAGATACCTGTAATCAAGCGTAAGAAGAAGAGAGAAACAAGGTAAAGAAATAATGTTACTGAAAGGGATTATGAGTTGCTGTTTTAAAAATACAACCATATCAGGGGACAAGGTTGAGATTGTAACAAAAAAGTAAGGAAACAAATTTTATATATATGGGGGGGGGTGGTAGGGTGGGTGGGGCTATGGGAAATAAATTAAAAAAAAATACAACCATATCTAATTCCAACATATTCCAGGTAGCAAGTCATATGGAAATTTTAAAATGAACTTCAGGCAGAGACTGAAGTCAGAGCACTATAAGGAAAATGCAGTATAAGATGAATTCAAGGATGTGACTAAACTACCCTTTACTACTGTCCTCAAAAAGGTTCAGGGTTGTCCTCCAAAAATATCCAGGTTCATGTAAGCTTGTTAAGAATATGACGTAGAGTTTAATGGAACTTTTAAACAACAAAAGTATTTTCCCACAGCAGCCTAACAAGAAATCCAAAGTAGAAAAAGGGCACCTCATGCTGACAATAGTCAATAACAACAAATTATATCCTTGAGCATTCTTGAGTAGATTTTAAGTGTTCTGTCACACAAAATAATGGTAAGTACATGACATGATCCACATATTAACCAGCTTTATTTAGCCCTGTTACATACCATAAATATGCAAGTTTTACTTGTAAATTAAAATATTTCCAAAATATTTTAATCTCTCATAGGATTATCTCTGTAAGAGTTGTGGCTGTGGCTTATTTCAAACAGAGTAAATCCTGATAAAATTCATAGGAAACTAAAAAATATCTGAGAGAATTATATTACCAGAAACTTGGACTAAAGAAACAAAGACATACAGAATTAAAAAAAAATAGTTCCTGGAGTCACAGAACAAAATAAGCAGAGTATTGAAAAAACTACTCAGCTGCAGAAATTGCACTGACCTCTAACAATTAGAAGTGGAACAGAAAAAATTCAAGAGTTTAGAGGGTAAAGGAAAAGACCACAAAGAATAGCTCTCATGCAACTTAACTGAACCCTAAGTAAGAAACTTGTGACATGTGTGTATATCTAAATGTTTTTCAGAATTGTTATTAATTATGGATTCCACTTTCCCAACTTTTGAATGAGTGTCTATAGTAGTTACCCTATGCCTGTGGATACCATACATAGTTGTCGTATGTATGCTGAAGTCCGTATATAACAAATCTTTTCAGACTGACGGGCTATGACCAAGGAAGTGCCATGAGGAGCTTGTCTACAGCTAGTCCTAATATATAGCATGGTTTTTAATATTGACAGTGAACTCGATGCTATAACAAATGAGATTTTGCAGTCTTTGGAAGAAGACTTTGGAAGAAGAGTCTCTGTCTTTTTCATGTGGGAAGAGTAGAAATAGTTTTTGACCAGAAGAAAAACTTGTGCACAAAAATATATCTGAACAGCTGGGGATTTAGCTTAGTGGTTCCAATGCCTGCCTTGCAAATGCAAAGGCCCGGGATTAATCCCCAGTAACCACATACAACAATGCCAGGTGTGGTGGCTCACATCCACCAGCAATCAGCACCACATACCGAAGTGCAGGGATGGTGGCTCACGCCTGTAATCCCAGCACTCGGGAGGCAGAGGCAGGAGGACTGCTGTGAGTTGGAGGCTGAGCTCAGGGCCAGCCTGAGCTACAAAGTGAGACCCTGTCTCAAAAAAGAAACAAACAAACAAATATATAGATGATAGATCTCTCATATATATATATATAAAATCTGAACATTATTTGACACTCTGAGTCAGAAAGTGAAGACTATTGCTGTTTCCCTTGAATGAAGACCAACCTTATTTATTCACCTACAAGGAGTAGAATGTGATAGAGCTAATGTGCTGTCTAGAAAAGACAATATAGCTTCTTTTAGGCTTTCATTCTTAAGTTGCTTCCTCTTGAATTCAGTATTTTTAAAGAATGTTTGGGCATTGCGGAGGTGTTACCTGTGGACATTCCAGCCCACAGCCCTCATGTGAAGTTCCAAGTAGCAGCATCATCTTTCTTCTACTAGATTCAGGTTTTGAGATTCTTTCCAGCCCCAACAATTTAAGCTGAACCAGCAGATACAGAGTGAAGCAAGGACAAGTTATCTTTGCCAAGCTATTTCAAGTTTCTTGAAAAATTGAAAAGTTACTATTGTTTTAGGCCACTAAATTTTGGGGAGGTTTGTCATATAGCAAGAGACATCCAGGGTCTAATGAAATTGAAACTGATCATTTCTGTTAAAGCTAAAAAATGCGGTCATATTTCTTGTTTTGAAATTTTTGTCACTTATTATATAATCTACATATTTATTTATCTGTTTATTTTACTTTTCATAATTTTCAGAAACTTATAATGAACTCAATGCACTGACTAAATGATACGTTACTTCTTTTGAGGAGTCATAGCACATATACATATTATGTATATAAATTATGTATATACATTATGTCAATGTATACACATTATGTATAAGAGGGAAATCCAAAAGATTATTTGGCAAGCAGTAGGGAGGCTGAAAGAGACAGGTTTGCACAGAAAAGTTTGTTTTATTTAGCCTTTTTGTATGCCTTGTGCCCTTTGGCAGACTGACAAAGCCTGCAGAGTTCTTTCCACTGTTCCTCTATTTTGCTCCAAAGAAGCTATGGTCTATTGACCACCGCACAGAGTTCTGTGGAGCAAGGTAAATTTGCTGCTACTCTGGTGTTGCTTCCTGATATGAGAATTCTGTCCATGGCAACTTTGGAAAAAATCTACCATTTTTCCTCTCTATTATGCAATCCTTCCATCCTCACTGATACTAAGGAAAATGATCCCAAGGTTGAAGCTTTTGCTATGAACTCTGAGCTACAAAGAAGGGTTATCTTTGAGCTTCTCAATGATGCTGGTATCTGACCACTGGATGATTCCCTATTTTCCTAGAGAAAGGTGTGTCTTCCCTTTACATGGAAGGTAGCCAAGTAGTAGGTTCTAGGTTGTTTTATCTTATATAATTAATCAATTTAAAGTTGACTATTTCCTCAATCCTTTTGTACTCTTCATCAATTCACTGAATATAGTCTGCTATCTCTACCTCATTTACTATAAGATAGTGTCTTAATAACATTTTTGTCACTGAGAATATCAACTCTGGCAACTTGGAGGGGGCGGGGTTTATTTGGACTCACACATTTAGTGAATTCAGTCTATGGTCAGCAGGCACCACGGCAAAAACAATATGGAAGAAGGGCTGGTTGGAAAGAAACTGCTCACATCATAGTGGCCAGGAAGCAGAGAGGCCAGGGACAAAGGAGTGACAAAGGAGAAATCATTCCAAAGACATACTTCCAGGGCCCACCTCTTCCGTCCAGGCCCAACCACCTAATGGCACTTTCAGCTAATCAATTCATCAAAGATCCACTGACAAGTACAGTGTGTCCACAGTCCAATCACCTTCCCCACACATGAGAATTGGGGGCACATTTTAGATCTAAACCATAACAGACTGTCTTGTTCAAGCTTTAAAGAGATGTTGTGGCAATTTGTGAGAACTGGCTCCACATATTCCTGCCAAGGCCCTTAATTTCCCAGCAAGTACACTCACGCTCATAAATGTACTCCCCTCAGCCAGGTTTATATAATGTTCCCTATCGTCAGGTCCTTTCTCCTCAAAATCCACTTCTAGAACTTGCCAGTACAAATAAGAAAAACATACAAATATTTCAATAATTTATTTTCAATTTTACTGCAAGAACTATTCACCCTTGGATGGGTTATGTGAAAATCTGCAGTTACAGACCTGCACTCAATAAAAAGAGGCAGGGCAGATCCTATGGGACAAAGCATATCTTACAAACATCTACTTTCCTTGAGATCACTTTATGGTCTCAGCAATAGAAAGCTGCTCTTTTGGAGAGGTAGGGATGACTTATGATGACCCACATGTTGAGATGGAGTTGGGCATTGAAAATAGTCAAATCTACATTGCCATTCTCTTAATGACATTTGTCCCCATCTCATTCCAATGTGGAGATACTACATACACTAATGTTTTGCCTTTTACCTTTACCATATCCCAATATGCCAGACATAAGACTCTTAGTCAGTGTGATGCCACAGCATGTTAGCAGTTAGCCTTTCTCCCTGCACTTTGAACATGTGACATTTGCTATCTGTTTAGTAATTCAGTTTGAAAATCCCATACTAAAGGGCTTTATTTCTAGAGCCTCTTCCCAAACCAATTCTCGAATTAATTTTCAGGAAAGCAGAGGCTAAAATGACTTAGTGCAATTTTTTTTTTTTTTGAGGATAACCCTAGGAAACAGAAGTCAAAGAACAGAAAGTATTGGACAGAGGAGAAAGAGAAAATCTAGTTAGTAGTATACTGTTCTGTTGTTCATGACTGAAAATAATTTCAGTGCTATTCAACTTGTTTTTTGTTTGTTTTGCCTTTGCTTTCTTTTTGAGATGTCTCATTACATAGCCCAAGCTGTCCTTGAACTCAAGATCCTCCTACCTTTAGCATCCCAAGTGGTTAGATTACAGGCATGAAGCACTTGTGAATTCTGAAGAAGCTTGTAGAATGTGTCTCAGAATTATCTCACCAAAAAAACTGGAGACTGGCCTGTTGAAATAAGCACTTCTACTGAAAATTGTTTGAGTGTGATACTCATGGTGATTAGCTCTTCTGCACTTTTAATCTGTATCTGTGTGTCTATTGAATGACCTTCCTAGATTCTAGGGAAAATCTTGAGGCAAAAAAGCAGAATGATGTCATACTTGAAGGGTGGCACTGGTAATACACACAAAATTGTTTACCTCAACTTTACTAAAATCAGATGGATTAAATGTGATTTTGTTTGGGCATCACAATGTCTACTACACCTACATTTGTAACTGAAAGTTAAATTCCAGTTAGCAGTTAGCAGAAAATTAATTTTCAACCAAACCAACATAGTTTCTGGGAGCCCATGAATGCACACTAGAATCCCAGCCTAACAGCTCAGTAATCATATATCCCCTTTCCAGGCCTATAAGAAATCTCACTCCCCACCCACGGGGTCCTGTGGCTGGGTTCCAGACAGTGGCTAGGGGACAGAAGTAAAATATACCACCTATGGTTGTAGGTCCTAAAATCATTCAACTTTTTCTTTGTCAGACAAAACAGAATTCAGAGAGAAGTTATTGGATCAGATGGTGGAAGAAACTTGAATCTTTGAGTCACTGCCTGTGTCAAAGAGACCTAAAAACTGTCAGAAATCAAAATAGACTCACTGAGGTCAACTGTAACAAAAAATTTAAAAGTAAATAAAGCCAAGAGAATGGAAGGAAGAATTCTTTTGCATGACTGCCTTTTAAGTTACTATCACAAAAGACTGCTAGGCTCCAACATAACACAAAAACTACTGCAAGCTTACACAAAAAGTACTTCAACAAGGACGTCTGCTAAACTGTCCACTCAGCAAAAGATTGAGGCCATTATTATTAATCATTGTGTTCAAGGATTACTGTTTCATAATATCTGATATAATCCTCCACATTTTTGCTTTTAAAAACTGAACCTCTTTGGATAAACTCCTGATTTACTATGGTCCACACTTTCCCATTGTAATGCTCTGCTATTCCACCCTCCAAATGCCACTATTCTCTGCAGAATGCTTTCCTGATTATTTCTGTTTTAGGCTGATACTTGAAAGAGAGCAGCCCATGTAAATTACCCAACTCCCATCAGACAGTGACCTAAATGAGAAAAAAACGCTGTGGGTGAATCCACAAAGTTGAGTTGTTGTTGCACTTGGTGTTAATTTATTGGGCTAATACAATCAACATGTCCTCTAACATAAAACCAGTACTTTCCTCATTCTCAATACATTTAGTCATTGAGCAAATTATCAGCTATTGTGTTTTTATAGGTTTGTGATTCAAATTGATAGACTCGTTTGTGGCCTGGAAGAACTGGGCAAGAGGGCCATTGGAAGCAGTAGTGTCATTATTTGTAGATAACGGAGTCTTTTCCTCCTGGCTAGGGAAAATTATCCACGACCACCTTGCATTTAGTAAACACAACTGAGAAATCCTCCTTTTCAGTTCCCAGATCATAGACAGGAGAGGAAGATCCAGCATGAAACACTGCCTGCCTGCTTTCTTTTTATCACTACAGGGCAGAAAATATATTGGATATAATATATATGAGTCAAAGAAATACAAGCAGATAATCACTCAGATTTCAGATAAATGTAAAGAAGCTTTCCGGGTGTTTAACGATATGTTTTATCATTTTTAAACAAGCGTACAAAAAATATCTATTCAGTGTCAGAGACAGTGACAAGGAAGTAAGAAGACTCCCTCTAGTGGTTCTTGCGAATAGAAATCCTTGCAGTGAGAGCGTACTGAAAAGGTAGAAATACTGAATTAAAGATCTCACTGATAATGAGAGGAGAGCTTATTCTTTCCTCCTGACCCGATTTTGTGAACCTAAGTATCCCTTTAAGACTGTGTCGGTGGAGATCCTCTGGAGAAGGTCGTGAGTTTCCACAATCACCTCAGGGAAAATCAGGATGTGAACAAAGGATCTGAGCTAGAAAAAGTCTGTTTTCCACTTGGAATTTTCCCCCGGAAAAGTACAAAGCAAAGCAGTGTTAAGTTTCATCGGGTTCCCCAGTGTGGACTTGTCCTTGCTCTTGTATATGCCTTGACTTAAGGTGTGACCTTGGTGTTAGGATACTAACTGCTAAAACACTTTCCTCCTCAATACGCTGTGTGAGATTATAATGCATTTCTATGACATACACTTTTGTCCACGGCTTGCTTGGAGTATTATTACGAGTCTTTTTTTCCTCAGGTGCAAAGGCTGGAAATAGGAATTTGCTCATTTCTTAAGAAGGAAAATAAGATGGTGTTGCCATCGGAAGACAACACGTATTCAATGTCAGCACTGGCTTGATGTGAAATTGTGATTTGTTTTCTCATCATTGATGTCCCCTGCTTTTTGCTTCTAATATTTCACCATTAGGAAGGTGATGTCCTCTAGTGTTGAGGAGGGCTGACATCTGTGTGGAAATCAATAGATCCTCTATCTGTCTTTCTCTCTCTGGTCCTATAGTTAAGATGAACATATTGTTCTCATTTTCCCAGAAAAGTCCTAGTGTACTGTGGTGTCTCAGAGTCCCACTTGATTTAGAATTTGTTCCTTTTTCACTGAAGATTTTAACAATTTCATTTATAATAAATATAATTTTAAGAACACTGGAGGCAATTATGTGAAAAAGTTTTAAACATTACATTGAAAATACATTCTTTAGATATCTGCAACATAGTAGAAGAGAATTTTAAAAATGCATAAACATGTACAAGAATACTTATCCTAGTATTGTAGAATGAAGCCTGGCCAATGAATACAAATACTTTTTAAAATTTTGTTTGAAATTCATATATTATTGTAAGAAATAGTTTTACTTTTGAAGACGGTTTTAGTGTAGGGTCCTTGTATTTGTATACTAATATTAATTCATATAATTCCAGTTTCAGGTAAATTAACTCAGGTTTTAAATATATGATTGTCATTATTTATTTTACGTATTCTTTGCACTCTCAACATTGTCTAGTTTGGGCCATACATAGTGTGATTACCCTGGTTTTATCATTGGTTTCCCCACCTGATTTAATGAAATCTTACCCATCATTATCACTTGCTGACAAGCGTCCACAGAAAACCTCGTGTATTTAACTTGCTAACATACCTCACTCTCCAGTGGTCCAAAGCAGGTAGATTCTACAGATCTTCAAAAGGCTGATGTTTGCTAGAGTGTAGCTCAGAGACAGCATGTGTTAGACCATGGGTTTGGTCCCTAGAGCTACCAAAAAAAGGAAAAAAAACCAACAACAAAAGAGTAGGAAAGTGTTTTATTCCCTATGAAACTGTCCTTTGGAGCCAAGAGCTGAAGGTTATTCCTTTATTGATGCACGGGAATCCTAGCTGAGATGTTCTTGATTATGGAAGACATTTTGAGAAGGTGCCTGTAGTCTCTCGAAATTTTGACTATTGAGAAGAAAAATTACCAATGTTTGCCATTATGAAGGGAAATGAGAAACGAAGGTGAGGTCAAGCAGAGCCACGTGTAACATCTAGTTCCCAAGCCAAAGAAAGAAGAGAGGAAAAGAGCAGGGGAAACAGGGCCGGCCAGGAGAGGTCAAACTGTACTCCAGCATGCTGCCAAATCCACAGCCTGGCACACTGAGTGTAGGAGTTCAGTGATGATCCCACAGTGCAAGTTTCCCCACCCCCACAAGCTCCGAAAGCCTGATCCCATTGGACGTCTCAAGGGGGCAGTATTGTCAGATGCCAATGGAACAACCTGTAGGTAAAATTTTCCTGACTTGTCCAAAGCCAGTATATTCT
This sequence comes from Petromus typicus, assembly GCA_004026965.1. NCBI lineage: Eukaryota > Metazoa > Chordata > Mammalia > Rodentia > Petromuridae > Petromus > Petromus typicus. Next base: position 14,469 of record PVIR01027490.1, on the reverse strand, counting down.
TCCTATTGGTGGTAAATATTTCTTCACAGCAATAAGAAAAGCTAAAATGGGAAGATCAAAGAGTTGAGTCGATAGGAATATTTGTTGGCCACAAGCCATTTATCCACATATTAACTTCCCTGCCAGTTCCTTAAAATTAAAAAAACGAGAAGATATCCAAAGCTCCTTCCTTCCATATTGATTCAAATTGAAAAGTAAGATCAAGAGACCTTTTGTTCTTTCAACCCACTAGATGTGCTGTTCTCTGTGACCTTATCATTCCCTGGCCTGCTGAAATCTGCAGCATAAGTTCCGGATTGTGCAGAGGTGACCACGTGGTATCATAAATGAAATCTCATTCTGACTCTATATCTCATTATGTGAGTGAAAAACAAAAACACAACAAATGATAAAAGCAATGGAATTTTAACACCGGCTCATAAAACCACCTTACTTTATTTTCCTATTGAGTGAAGGGAGGGATTGCCATGGATCTGGAACTAATACCTCTTCGCTGTAGTTTCCTTGGTAGCAGCATCAGAAAGCTGCAGAGGCAATTATATGCATCACTGATTATGCAGCTTTTAGGCACTGTGAAAGAGCCATGGTTACTGGTCTTTCACCCACTTACAATAAATTTCTTTTCTTTGGCATTCAAAGTATTGGGTATAAAGACCATTGAGGCCTTTAGAATGTTGTGCTTTATTTTCCTGGTGCTCCCTAGTGTTTAGATTTGCTTCTAGGCAAAAATATAGCCTTCGAGGCTTGTAAACCTGCTGCCAAGGGAGGCTCCACGAGGTGATTGTTTTTCTCATACACATGTGGGATCCACCTCTGAGCTCATGTAGTTGTTGGCAGCTTATTGGTGTTTGGAGAGAGGACCGCAGCTCCCAACTGGCTCTTGGCGAAGGGTTGCCATCAGTTCCTTACTGTGTGACCTCTCCAGCATGGCACTTGGCTGCATTTAAAAGCTTCCAAGCTGAGATATCAAGAAAGACAACCAACTAGCAAGATGCAGGTCATAACCTTTGGTAAATTAATCACAGAAGTGACATGTCCTCCATATTGCTATCCGTTGACTGATTTGAGGAGGAAGCAGAATTTCCACTGGGAAATGAATGCCAGGAGGTGGGAATCAATATCAGGGCCATCTTTGAGGCTGCCAATCCCAGAAAGCTAAGAAATGGAGTTTTGTTGTGTACTGTGACCCAAACTTTCAGAATATGACCTACTACTACTATTCTTCCTGTTATTAGTTATTACAAAAGCATATTTCATATATTCACTTCATACTTTGTATGTTATTATCAGACTAGAATGATTCTCAATTTACATATGAGCATAGCTAAGGACAAATCCAGTGACAGAGAATGCAGTTAACTATGTACAGATTTATGACCCACAGGAAGTGTAGGAAATAAAATAGGTGTTGTGCTAAGCTGCTAAATTATAGGTAATTTATTCACAACAGTAAATAAACTCCACCTCATTTTACAGAATTTTGTTGACATTTGTATATATATTTTCTGGTTAAATGTTGTTTGTAATTATGGATGGGGCATCATGAGCTTTTTAATATCTACACCTTCTAAGTCTTAATTTGACTTTAGGCTCAATAATGCTAGAAAGGGACATGAAATAAACTTAGAACTTAGAAGTTCTAGAGGTTTATTGGCAGGAAATGCCTATGAGAGATAAAACAGAGAGGTGGTCTCACTTTAGGCACAAATGATGACTCTTCTGCTTAAAATGTGCTGAGTCACTGACTGGGGTTACTTAAGAAGAGCAGGACTGAGGCATATCTTGGGAGTGTCAATAGTTTATAAATTCTTTCACTAGTGGGAAATCCAAGCAATGTATCTCTGTGGTTGCCATATGGGACTGTATGTTTATGCTTCCCCTTTTCTCTGCAAATTTGACCTGTTTTCCTGGTCACTCCTGAAAGCTTACCTCATTTTTGTAATTTTGATTTTGTCTGTTTTTCACGGTTTTTCTGCCCCTTTATGTCTTAATTTGCTTATGATATTAATATGTCATTTAGGGGCATGTAACACATATAATTACAATTTGGTTTTTCATGCCTAACTGATTTATTACATTTTTCCTCCTCAAAATTTCCAGAAAGAGACTTTGGTCAGGTAGTCACAACATCAACTGTATTGGGGGAAGAGCTACACTTTATAGGGGCTAATAACAAAGTAATGAACAATTTTTCTAATTTTTATGGTTTATCACAATGAAAATTATTTCATTTGTGTACTTTAATGCATACATTGGGCAGTTCTCATGAATGGCTCTCCTCCTAGTGGTGATGGAGAAAATCAGGCCTTGTCTCCCCATAGTTCCGCTATCTTCACGAAGTGCGCAGTGTCTCTCAGAGGATGCAGTGAAGAAGATATACTTGCTCTCAGTGTTCTTTAAAAATACTACTATGATAGAAAGCACAAGAAAATCCTTAGGCTACAGCACTTTTAAATTCCACTGAGCCACTGAGGATTTGCTACTGTAGAGTAGAAGTCCACGGACAGGAATCAGTTTCTGTCACCCTTGATGATCTTTCCCCACTGAGTTCTGTGATCCTGGCTCCTCCTCGCCTGTTATTTTCCATGGCCTTTTCTGAACTGTGTAGCCGGAGTAGGCTGTCCTTCGCTGTTGTAAAGTTTTCAGAACTTTACCTTCATAGGGAAGTTGGAAACCTAAGCTTTTTATAAGTCTCAAATGCCAAACATTTCCATTTCACAGACTCCTGGCACCTGGTAATATATTTAATCTCAGAAATTAATAGCTCTCTATGTGTGAGTATTAATTTTCAGTCATTTCCATATACCTACCAAATCCAAATATTTTTCCTAGATATAATTGTCAAGTGTGCTTTTTCTGCTTTTCACCCACTCAGCTAAATGGTTGCAACCCTAGTGCTATCAGGCTAGAGTGGGAAACTGTACTACAGATATCATTTCTGCCGGAAGCTGAGTCATTCTATTCAACACTATGTAGGCCTTGTCTCTCTTTTTAAATTGAGTCTTCTAGGATTTGTAGTACAAGAATAACAAACTTTTGCATCTAGGAAGATTTTGGCTTTTTGAACTTTTCTATTCATTTTAGTTTTCTTTTTTCAAACTAACTGGTCTTCATTGAGCCCATTTTTTTTTCCTACTAGCAGTCAGAAACAACCAATAAAAACTATTAATTCTCTTCTCCAACCACTTTCTCTAAGTCCACATGTTAACCAGCTATATGGTCCACCTTCTACTTTGCAGCAGATAACAGGCAGGATTATTAGATATTATATCACTGCATCATGTGACTATCTAGTCACTTTACCTAAAATTGCTGCAATCTTATCCACTGGGCAATTGCTAAACTAGTAACTTGTATCTTAAGTTTTTCTTGTAACTGTGGCCTGCTTCAACTAACAAATTTCTATGACAGGGCAACTGTAACAAAAAACTGCCAAATCTCAGTAGCTTATGATAGTATAAGTTTCTTTTCTGAGTGGACAGAGTCAACTGCAAATGTTCCAGGGCAAAGTCAACTGCAGAAGCTCTCTTCCAGTGTTGACCCAAAGACCCAGGTTTTCCACATGGTACTTCTACCATCTTCAGTACATGGCCACTACAAGTACCTCATGAGAGAAAGAGAAAAAGAAACTGCCTTGGACTGGATGGGGAAAAAGACTTCTGCTTATGTTTCACTGGAGAGGAAGGACACAGTGAGGCACAAGGCTGCTAGGAGATTTCCTTTAATTTGGGGCTCAGAAATTTTTTTAAAAAGCACGTTTGGGAAATACTGAGTCAGTCTCTGCCATATTATTTTATAAAAGGGTAAATGAAGGAAGGCTATAAAAGCTATAGGGAGTTCAAAATAAGAAAGGTGGTATTTATACTGGATAGATAAGAAACAGGCTCTGAGAAGCTAAGAAAATCGCTTATGGCCATGCAATCCAAACAGGAAGAATTAAGCTCCAAATGTGAGGACTTTAGGTCCCAGATAGTTACTACTGCAATCTAAAGTTTTTCTTTGTAGTTTTCAAAAATTGCACGTATAGCTCTACTTATATCTTTATGCACACAGTTGGCCAATTTAAATGACTTAGGCAGGTATCTCTCATTTCACCTGCATTAATACACTTGCATGTTTTTTAGAAGCCATGACTAAGTACAAACATGGAAAGGATTTACATATACCTGTCTGTCAATAATTTAATTTTCTTTTTGTAAAAGTTCAGTTAATTGCCTTAAGTATTTAGAGACAGAAAGTAGTTTCTCTTTCCTCTCATAGATCCCTCTGTTTATTTTCTTTTTTTCTGACTTCAAACAATGGAGTTAGGAACAGTCATATAGGAGATTCTATTTTTCTTCATGGGTTAAACATAAACCTATAATCCGATTCTTGTTCAGAATCTTTCATTTTTCTGTTTTTGTTTTTGGAGGGGGTAATGATAAAAAAAACCACTAAGGTGTCTCTTCTTATATCTATGATTTTTTATCACATAATCTTGAGACTCATAAAAGGAAAATAAAAACTTGAAATTAAATTTCTTATTGCCTCTGTTCATCTTATCAATTGTTTGTGAATGGCTAGTTTCATGGAATAACTCCCTAAAACCTTATAGTATATTAACCACTTGAAAACCATACAGTATATTAACTATTTGGCTATTTTCAATATTTTTTCACATGTGAAGACACAAGATAAGACCTTTCTCATTAAGGTGACAAGGAACACAATTATGCTGCTTTTAGGTTTTAAAGAAAAAAACTCAATGCATGTTATGTAGCTTGGGCACTGGTAATATTTGCAGCTTTTGGAGTTGCTTTCTGACAACAGTGATTTTACCTGATATCTGTGACCAAAGTTAAAAAAAAAAATAACTTGGTTAGTGGCCTTGGAATTCTACCCTTACATATCTGTCTATCTCCTTTATAACACACCCAGAGTTCACACTTGGGATCTTTGTGTGTCTAGAACAAACTGGATAAAAAGAAGTCAAAGATGAGAACAATTCATTTATTCTCATAAATTCCATTCTTGCTTTGATTGCCCCATTCTCTATTCTGTATATAGAAAACAAAAACTTTAATTCCATACCGATGGACTTTGTAGGTAGAATACTGAATGGTTTTCCCCTTGTCCTTTTTGGAAAAGTGTTTGATTAACTGGTACTTTGCTTTTACCCTAGCCAAGCACAAAAACTCTGTCCTTTGAGAAAGTACACATATTAGTGAAGCATAAATCTCCATTTGTCTTGAATTAAAAGTTGGACATTTAGTTGCTTGGTGAGAAATAGACATACTTTTTTCAGATAGTAGCTGCTCTGTACTCATTGTCCTCGAGGCCAAGGAGCTTGCAGAGTCCCTGCAGTAGTATGTAGATGTGGCAGCAGAATGGGCCATGGATTAACACAATTCAGACACACCTGGGCACACCTGGTGTACTAATAAAACTTTCTCCCTGAGAGAATTTTTCTGAAAAACTGAGATTGCTTAGAAAATACTAATCCTGAAGAGTATGACCCTGTAACGGATTCCTGGTTGTTTGGGTGGATGTGAGATTCTGAAAATAGCATCAAAACTTGCACTTCATTTGACCTGTAGTTAAGACCTCACTGGATTTGGGCTTCATCCTGTGGAGAGCACATTAATCCCCCAAGATCGGGTTTACTCAAGTATAGATGCACAAACAGTGCTTATCTAGAGCAGCCTCAAACACTGGGATGGGGGAATGACAGACAGTCTTTCCCACAGAGTAAGTGATGGGGGGGATTCTGAAGATGATCTTCACCCCAAGATTTCTGATTTCTGGTTATACATTCAAATATCAAACTAGGTACTTAGTTGAAGTGTAACGCAGATATAATTGAAGTCTCAAGTTAATTAGCCTTACGGTGATTACCAGGTGGGCCTAATAGTGATTATTGGATGGGCCTAATTGATCAGAGAAGAGCTCTTTTAAGGCAAAGAATTGTCTGTAAGTAGGAGCAGAAGAGGAAGTCAGAGATTCAAAACCCAAGGGATTAAAGGTACAGCAGCTATCTGGCAAGGAGTGTAGATGGCCGAGGATCTGAGAGGAGCTCCTGGCTGACAGCCAGGAAAGAAATCTCAGTGCATATCTGGCCAACAACCTGAATAACTGGATTCTTCCTTAAGGTCTCCCGATAAAAACCCAGCACAGTTGGACATGTTGGTTTCTGACTCGAGAGACTAAGCAGAGATCAGTTAAACTATGCCAAACTTCTGATCCACAAATGTGAGTGAGTCAATACTGTTTTAAGTCACTACTCTAACAGTGATTCTCTACGTAGCAACAGAAAGCTAATATAATTCACTACAATGAGGCGCAGTATCTTGGGATTTGGATCTCAGCTATGGTGGGAGCTTATAAAACCTTCCCAGAAATTCTCCTGAATAGAGAAACAGTGAGATTTGAATTATCAAAATCAACACGAGCCACCAGAATCTGCAGTCTGAGGAAGTCCAAGGAAATTTCCCTCAGTTCCATAAAGCTCAGTTTTGTTGAACTCACCCAAAGCAACAGAAGTTTCTTTTTCATTTGTTAGTGTTTGTTTCTTTTTCTTACTTGCTTATCCCTATTATTAAATTCTTTCGTTTATTCATGAACCCTAAACTCTTTTGGTAGAGGCCGTGGCAAGTAAGTATATTTTTGGATGATTAAGATAGATACTTCTTGGGCCGGGGAGTTAGCTCAGTGGTTCCAGCGCCTGTCTTGCAAGCACAAGGGCCCGGTTCGATTCCCCGGTAACCACATAACAATACTGGGACCCACACCCAGCAGCAACCAGTACCACATACCACAGTGCCGGGCGTGGTGGCTCACGCCTGTAATCCCAGCACTCGGGAGGCAGAGGCAGGAGAATTGTGATGTGAGTTGGAGGCTGAGCTCAGGGCCAGCCTGAACCACAAAGCGAGACCCTGTCTCAAAAAAGATAGATACTTCTTTTTCTTTATAATTAAGTCTTTGCTGCCAACGTAAAATAGCAACTGTTCTTGAGAGATAGGTTATTTCTTCCAATATAATTTGGTTATCACAAACTTCTTATTAAAAATTGGTGAAAACACATTTTAAAATGGATTTTTAACAAGGGAAATTGAAAACATGAAACCAAATGAATTTTTTGCCAATGTACAGATTCATATACAGATGCCTTCACTATAATTTTGCTTGAATTTACTTATTTTTGTAATGTAATTTAATAAAAGTATCGGGGTAACAATTCTTAATAGACCTGTTTCATTTCTGCACATTTGATCACATGAACAGCTTTAGTTCAGGAATATCTTTCCAAGTGTGCATATATGACAAAATGGTTGGGAAGATCAAGGTAGTATTCCTCCCAAGAAATGCCAGATTTATTTTGCTTTCCAGGGTAACAAAGATACTGTCCCTTTCCAGAGTAACGTGTTTGCTGTCAGCCTCCTTTAGAAGTTTGCTATTTCCTAAATAGAGTATCCAAGTGGTTATAGTTTGTCAGAATTTTTCACAATTATAGCACAGAAAGTCCTGAATCCCTGGAGACCCCTGACTCTTGATCAGCTTCTCATCCTAGTGAGCTGTGTCCACGTCAGAGGCTCCTTGCCAGCACTGTGAGATTTGGGAGACTGAGACACTAATGTAAACTTGTCTCAAGCTGTCTGCTGCACTGTGACAATCAGGTTCATTAGTCCCATTTTAGAAATTTTCTTGTGTGTCTTCTCATCCAAAACCTTTAAAAGTGTAGTAGATTGAATTGTTGGATGCAAACAGAAAAATCTTAGCCATTTTTCACTTCTTTACAAATGTAAGTCTAGTAATTGCTGGAACTGTGGTTGGAAAATGTCTATTTTGAGTGAAAGCAACAGAGCACACCCATAAACTTCCTCTGAAGTTCTTCAGCCTTTTGTGAAATGGCTAATACAAAAGCAAATCAAGTTAAACAGTTTGTAAGAATTGGTATTTCTGATTTCCACTGGACTTTTTTTTTGTTCATCAGTTACTTAGAGATAAATGGCTTAATTTCTAACCATACAGGAATTTTTCTAATTATTGTTATGTTGCTGTTCTTTAATTCTACTCTGATAAAAACTGTAGTCTATGATTTCAACTTTGTGAAATTTGTTAACATTTGCTTTGATATATTTTAGTATATGTTTAAATGTATTAAAAGAGTATAGCATGGAATTGTTGGCTGTCTCCTTGTCTTTATATTAATTACACTATTACAGTCATGTTTAAATTGTCCATATTCTTACTGTGTTCAATTTTTTGTCTGCTTATTTTGTCAGTTGTAACATTCAAAGTATGGCTATGTATTTATCTTTTTCCTTTGATATAAAGTTTAGAGTGTTTATCTTCCTACTTAATGAATTATTTTATAAAATTGGAATATAACTACTCTTCGGTAAAATTTATCTTCAAGTCTGCTTGATTGGCATTAATCTAATTAGCTCTCTTTTGTTTGATTATTTTTACCATCCCTTTTACTTAAAGTTTTCTTACTTTAGGAAAGAAGTATCCTTACTATAGGATACTACTATATTCTACTTACGAGATACATTCTTCAAATATATCTATATATATATAAGCAGAATATAGTAGTATCCTGATTCTTTTCTTTTTATGCTGTTTTACAGTCTTTTTCTTTTAAGTCTATGGTCCATTTATATCTCATACAACTACTGATACAGTTGGATTCAAGTATACCAATGCCACTTACTTTCTATGTGTTGCATCTGTTCTTGAAACTTTATTTTTCCTTTATTTAGTTATGTCATATTAATCAAGTATTGGCTTTTTGTTGAACATTTAAAATTATTCCTTTAGCATTTTACATTTACATTAATACATACAGCTATATTTTATTGCAATCTATTTTAAATTAGTAACTACCAGTTACTAATATAAGAACCTTCAAAAGTTTAATTCCATTTACCCACCTGCCACTATCTGGCTAGTATTGTCTTGTATTTTAATAAGATGAGACTTCAATATGAATTGATAGGAACTTGAATGTAGCTTTTATACTCTTCTACCCTTCTCTCAATTTCTTTCCTGCTTAAGATTTTGAAGCTTATTTCCAAACTCATTTGACAATGCTGAACTCTAACTTTTCCCCCTTTTGTCCAATAAGACTGTCACGTTCATTTTTTGCAATCTTTTCCTTGCATCACAATTTGAAAAATGCGCTCAGAAAAAAAAGCTCTGACATAAATATAGAACTCACAATATGGACTTCTCCCCTTTTTAGGGAATTAGTTTGTCTGATCTGTACTGGTTTCTTGCCAATGCCTAACTCAGTTGATTTATATGTGTTATACACCTTTCATTAGCTGTTTTGACAGATGGGGTAGTGGAAGACCAGTTATTTTATCATGGCTAGAAATAGAAATCCCTGAGAATATTTTTGTAAACAGAAATTTTCTGTCTTCTACTATTTGGCAGACAAGTGAAATAATTCTTGTAAATGTACAATTATTTTCAAAATCATGTTTTTAAAAATAATATACTGATACCCTAGCATCCTCCACTGTTGACTAATTACTATTTTTAGTATATCTATGAACTCATGGGTTTTGAAGATATTTTCTGTACTTTCATCCATTCTAAGTATTATTTTTAATGTAGTCCAACTTTTTCTATTGTTGATTACTTCTGAGTCTTTATATGATCCTAGGCACCTTGGAATTTTTTTATTGTTGTTATATGTATGATAAGATAGTAATGTTTCTCTCTAAATCTAGAATCAGGTATTTATTCAATGAGTGTAAGATAGAGCAGCATTTCAAGCTCTAAAGCAAACAATTTCCAACTCAGATTAATATGTTCAGCAAAATTTTCCTTCAAAACCTATAAAGAAGGATAGTTCACAAAAAAAGAACAACTGAAGATATTTATGAATACTAAACAAGAAGGCCACAAAGTACTACAGAATAGGTAGAAATGATAAGTCAAGAAAAACTCAAAACAAAGTTGGAATAAAAACTCCAAGCAAAGTTGAGGGATAAACCATAAAAACAGAAGAAAGAGGAGTTAACAACAAACAGAGAAAGAGCACCACGTCTAATTAACCAGCACCTCTCAGGAACAACCCTCAACATTGATGACCTCAACTTTCTAATTTTTTTTTTTAAACATAGATTGGCTGATTGGATCAAAAACAGAATCCAGCAATTTGTTGCATTCAAGAAGCTCATCTAGTAAGAAAAGATATTCACAGACTAAAAAGTCAAAGGCTAGAAACAGTATTGCAGGCACCAGGACCCTGAAAACAAGAAGTGACAGCAACTAGCATTTCAGACAATCAGCTTGAATATCAGCTTGAAGCTAAAACTCATCACAAAAGAAGACAGTCACTACCATCTAGCTAAGGGAATAATCCAACAAGAAGAGCTTATGCTTATACATATTTATGCAGCAAAAACTGGAGCACATATCTTTATAAGATATATACTGCTGAACACAAAAGATCAAATAAATATTACTACAAATATCAGGATCTTAATGCCTCACTTTCTTAAGAGATAGATCAACTATAAAAACATCAATAAAAAACATCAATAAAAGCTACACCACACCTATGAACATATGGTCTTAGTAGATATTTAGAGAGTATTGCACCTTAGTGAAACATAGTATACATTTTTTTTCTGTAGCACATGCTACTTTCTGCAAAATACAGTACTATGAGTCCATAAAGCCTGCTTAAATAAATATAAAATCATCAAATCACCCCATCCTTCAGACTGCTGAACAATGAAAACAGAAATCAATCACAGAAGAAATCACAGAAAATTTAGAAGTCAGTAGAAATGCAGTAACATACCTCTGAACAGCCAATGGATTACAGAAGAAATCAAGGAATATATCACATAATTTCTGGAAGTTAATGACAATGCTTGTATCACCCACTGGAACCTATGAGACACAATGAAAGCAGTCCTAAGAGGGAAGTTCACTGAAAACAATGCTCACATTAGGGAAGCAGTGAGCTCAAATATCCTAATAAGGAACCTTAAGACACTTGAGAACTAACAACAATCAGGCTGAAAATGAAATTAAGGAGGAAAAAACATAAAGATTAGTGTGGAAATCAATGAAACTGAGCCAGAAAAATCCACAAAGAATTAATGAATGGAAAAATTGGTTCTTTGAATAAATAAACTAGATAAACCCTCAGCCAAACTTACCAAGAAAGAGAAAAAAGACCTACATCAATGCAGTTAGAAATTTAAAAAAAAAAGGCAAAAACCACAACAAATACCATGGAAGTCCAGAAGACAGTAATGACAATGAAAAATTATCTTCCAACCGACTGGAAAAATCTTTAAGAAATTGACAGATTTTTAAAGTCAGACAAAGCCAACCCAAGAAGACACAATAATACTGAACAATCCAAAAACAAGCAAGAAAATTAAGATAGTAATAAAAAAAACCTACCGAGTACTGACTGTTGAATTCAACAAAACCTGTAAGAACATTATATCACCAATACTACCTAAACTCTCCAATAAGATTGAAAGGGATGGGATGCTTTTAAACACATTTATGGAAGCCAATAAAACTTGATCCAACACCAAACACATAACTAAAAAGGAAAACTATAGGTCAGTCTCTTTTATGAACATATATGCAGAAATCCTCAACATAGCAAACAGACCATAGCAAATAGAATGCAATACATCATCAAAATGATCATACATCATAGCCAAGGAAGTTCCATCCCTGAGACACAAAGATGCTTCAATATATACACGTCAATAAATATAATACATCATATAAAGACAAGCAAGGACAAAAACACACAATCAGATCAATAGATCTGTTGAAAATCACAAAAAAGCCAATACCCCTTCACGGTAAGAACCCTGAAGAAAACGGGTATAGAAAAACCATACCTGAATTTGAAAAAAGCTGTATGTGACAAACCAATGACTAACATTGCACAAGGAGAACCAGAAAGCATTCCCATTAAATCAGGAACAAAACAACAATGCCCATTATCACCACTTCCTTTTAACACAGTACATGAATCATTAGCCAGAGCAATCAGGCAAGAGAAAAAATAACAAGGCTATACATATGGAAGAAAGGAAAAAAATCAAATTATCATTAGTTGCAGGTGACATGATACTGCACACAGAAGACCCAAAGGCTTCTACCAAAAAGCTCTTTGAATAGCCAATTTCAGCAATGGAGTAGATTGCAAAATCAATACATAAAACTCAGTAACATTTGTGTACATCAATAACAAACTCAATGAGAAAAATAATTATAGGCATAATACCATTCACAGTAGCATCAAGAAAAATTAAATACTCAGCAATTAGCTTAACCAAGGAAGTGGAAGGCCTTTAGAAAGAAAAATACAATACTATGAAAAGGGAGTTTTTTCTTTCAGAAAATAGAAATACATGCCTAGTTAATGGATTGTTAGAACCAATATTGTCAAAATAGCCACACTGTCAAACTATTATGCAGATTCAATTCAATCTCACTCCAAATACCAACAGCATTCTTCACAGAGCTAGAGAAAACAATCCTAAAATTTGCATGAAACCAGAAGAGATCCATAATTGCAAAACAATCTTGAGCGACAGCAGCAAACCAGGAGGCATCACAATATCTGACTTCAAGCTATACTACAAAGCACCAGTGATAAAAACTGCATGGTACCGGCACAAACTATGGATCAGTGGAACAGAAATGAAGATACAGAAATATTGTCAGAGATAGTCTGGCTATAGCTACTTCGTCTTTGACAGAAGGGCCAAAAGTACACACTGGAGGAAAGACAGCCTATTTTTAAAAAATGTTGCTGGGAAAACTGACAGCAGAAGATTGAAGCTAGACCATATTTCTCACTGTGTATTAAACTGAAATCAAAATGGATCAAAGACTTAAATATTAAAACAGAAACATTGAACCTACTGGAATATAAAATATATCAACCTCTTGAAGTCACAGGTGCAGGCAAGGACTTTCTAAACACAAGTCCAATTGCACAAGAAATAATAGAAAAAAATCAACAAATGAGGTTACATCAAATTAAAAAGCTTCTGCACAGCAAAAGAATCAGTAGAGTGAAGAGACAACCTATGGTATGTGAAAATAATCTTATGAATTATTCCTCAGACAGAGAACTAGTATCTAGAAATAATAATTAATAATTAATAATTATTTAATTAATTTATAATAATAAATAATTTAAAATGTAGATCCTTTAAAATAAAAGCTCTAGTCAAGAAATGGGCAAAAGAACAGACACTTCTCAGAATTAGAAGTACAAATGGCCAAGAAACATATGAAAAATGTTCAACATTCTTGGGCATTAGAAAAATGCAAATTAAAATAACGCTAAGACTCCATTTTAAGCCACAAAGAATAATCATCATCAAGCAGTCAAATAATAACAAATGCTGGCATAACTGCCATGAAAAAAGAACCTTCCTATGTTGTTGGTGGAAATATAAACTTGTACAGTCAGTATGAGAATCAGTGTGGAGACTTGTCAGAAAACTAAAATTACAAATTTCACTCCATTTGTCCTAGCTATTTCCTTTCTTGCTCTTTCTTAAAGATCAAATGACATCATATTACAGTGATACATATACACCAATGTTTATAGCAGCACCATTCATTATAGCTAAGTCCTGGAAGCAGCTTGTATGCCCATTCACAGAAGAATGGATACAGAAAATGTGGTACTATGCATAATGGAATACTACTTAGCTATAAAAAGGATAAACATATGGCTTTTGGAGCAAAATGGACGTACTTGGAAAATATAATGTTGATTATAAATTGTTGAAATAAATTAGACACAGATACATAGGATATCTCTTGTTTCAGCATCATAAAGTATAGACAAAGAGCAAGATAAAGGAAACTATGAGATACATCTCTTACAAATGGGAAGGGTCTAGGAGACTGAGTGGACCAGGGAGGGGAAATCAACAGAATTAAAATATGCCGTGTGTAGAAAGTCAATAACCACAATGAATATAAACATTTTATGACATAAACATGAGCTCAGAATAATCATAATAATAATGATTAAAATGGGGAAAGGAGATTTAGAGATGGAACTAGGGAGGCAAATAGGAAGGGGAAGAGGATTAAAAGAAACAAACTAACTGTGTTATGTGCATGCACCTACTTCCCAAGATGAATGTGAATTTCATGTGCAACAGTTATGTAATAATAAAATTTAGAAGTTGAAAAATAGGCAATATATATAAAAATAAATGGCAAATTGGAATTAAACCATTATAGCTATATTTTAAAATATAAGTAATGGGCCGGGGAGTTAGCTCAGTGGTTCCGGCGCCTGTCTCGCAAGCGCAAGGACCCGGGTTCGATTCCCCGGTAACCACATAACAATACTGGGTGTGGAGACCCATACCCAGCAGCAACCAGTACCACATACCACAGTGCCGGGCGTGGTGGCTCACGCCTGTAATCCCAGCACTCGGGAGGCAGAGGCAGGAGGATTGC
>PVIR01027489.1:0-22997 GCA_004026965.1 Petromus typicus | reverse complement strand
AAGAATAAGAAATATTACCAAGGGAGTTTCTTTCTCTGCAAAATAAGGGCGTGTGCACTGACTGACCTTTCCCAGCTCTTCCATCCAAGATTCTTAGCAGTATTTGCAGAGCAGGGGGGGGGGGGAAGAGAAGAAAGGTGGTGTTGATCAAGAGCTCGTCAGCTGTGTGGCACCACAGGTTTGCCCACCACACCTTTTGCTGGAAAAGGAGCACGGCCTTATTGGGCCTCCTTCTGACCTATAGGGTGCTCCTGGCATGGCTGCAGCCCACTGGAGATTTTCCAGTCTTTTGCTGTCTCTAAAGCCTGGGCAGAGTGAGCTGATGCGCGGCGGAGGTGTTGATGTGATGGCAACACTTATCCTGGATGGTTACAGACCTTCCTCCTTGCTCTGCAGTTTGGTGGAGTAGCTGCTAGTCTTCCATCTCTCTAAAATTTTTTTTTATTCTTTTGAGATAGGGTCTCGCTAAGCAGTTCATTCTGGCCTTGAACTCACTGTATATCCCAGGCTGGTCTCCAGTTTTGGCTCTCCTCCTGTCAGCATCCTGATTGCTGGGATTACAAGTGCGGACCACCACACCCAGCTCCTTAACATTTTTATAGCTGTCTGCTGGTTTGCTCTTCTCTTGCTTATACTATGAGTTTCTTGAAGGTAGATACATTTTTTTTTCAGTACTAGGAATTGAACCTAGGGCCTTCACACGGAGCTATATCCAAGGCCTTTTTATGTTTTTTATTTTGAAGCAGGGACTCATTAATTCTAAGTTGTTCTAGCTGGACTTGAACTTTAATCCTCTCGCCTCAGCCTCCCAGAGTGCTGGGAATCCAAATGTGTGCCACCATGCCTGACTAGACCAATAGTGGGGAACCTATGGCACGTTTGCTATAGTGGGCTGTTTGTATCATTGAAAGATGTAACATCCAAGATAAAATCCAAATTAATCAGCTTACTCTTCCATTTCTAGGATCCCATCTGTCATTTTAAAAATTGTCTTGTGCCTCTACTCTACCTGGGAGAAAGTCTTCTAAAATTCTTTGCCTAAGCCAGTCCTGCCTCCAAGAACTTACCCAGAATGTCTCCCTGCCCATTCCAGCCGCTGTGTCTTTCCTGGACTTGGCCTGCCTCTCTAAGAGAAGCCTCCTGAGTCATCCAGGCTACCTAACATTTTCTAAGTGGTAGCATTTGGTCACGGCAACCTTGGCCACCAAGCTCAACGTGGAATGAGGTCTAGTTAATGTTGATGTGACTTTAAATTTTGTAGCAACAACCCTGGGCCATCTCAGGCAGAAATAGAGAGTAGGAGATGGGTAGGAGATGGTTGAGTCAAAGTTGCAGCAGGGTCTAGTGCAGCAGAGGAGGTAGAAGCTTGTGCGATGTCAAGGGCACCCATCATACACTTTCCCATTCTTTCCTTTTTTTTGAGACAGTCATGTACTTTCCCATTCTGTCCTTTTTTGAGACAGTCTCGCTTTGTAGTTGAGGGTGGCCTTGAGCTCACTATGTAGTCCATGCTGGCCTCAAACTCATGGCAATCCTCCTAGCTCAGCCTCTTGAGTGCTGGGATTACAGGCGTGCACCACCACGCCCAGCTTGCACAGTCTCATAGGTGATAAATTACTCAGTGTCATCATGGATGAGGAGACATCTGAAGTCTGAAATCATCTAGGAACAGGGCAAGTCGGCCCAGGATCCAAACTGAACAGGACGTGTTAGAAGCTGTTGGGGGCTGTGCTTTGCCTGCTGTAGCAAGTGGTTTCACCAGTGTAGAAGGCAAAGAAAGACCCTCTTTTTCTTACTGCAAAAATAATATACATTTACTATTAAAAAATTTCAAATATACAAGCAAAAAACATAATATTTAATCCCATCATATTGTAGTATATATTTTTTCTTTGATGGTGGGGATTCAATTCAGGGTCTTGAATGTGCTGTGCTAGCAAACATAATGTCTATAACATTCATCCAGGTTGTTTTTTATAACATTTTGAAATATTAATCTATCTTCTAATTTACCTAAAGTAGAATCCTTTTGTGTACATTAGAAACTCTTCATTTAATACATTGACAACATTTTCTTTTGTTAGAATTCTTTTATTTTTTTTAAAGAAATACATCATTTACTAGAGATTTTAATAGTCTGTATCATTTTTTATGTATGTGCCATAATTTATTTGGCTAGCCATCAATTATTCAACAGGAGATGATTTCTTTCTAAAATGATAGATAAATAATTCACTGAACAGTCATACAGTGAAATCTTGTATACATCCTCAATTATTCTTTTAAAACAAATTCTCAGAAGTAGAATCATTGGGTCAAAGGTTGTGCTCATTTTTAAAACTTTGTTATCTAGAAAGTTTGTGACAGTTTTATATTAGTAGCAGCAGCAAACAGGATCATCTCTGCTCCCTCACTGACATAATAGGTAAAATATATCTGTAAAAATATAGTAAATGAAGAAATCTTAAAAATAGTCTGTAATTCTTCTATTATAAATTTGCTTAAACACTGTTACTTTTTTTTTTTTGTCTTTGGTGTTTATGTCAGGCAAGATTGAGGAATTATTTTCCATGTTAAGGAGAATTTGACAAAGAAAATTATGTTTTTTGTTTTTTGTTTTTTGTTTTTTTAGGTTTTTTGAGACAGGGTCTCGCTTTTTGGTTCAGGCTGGCCCTCAGCTCAGCCTCAAACTCACATCACAATCCTCCTGCCTCTGCCTCCCGAGTGCTGGGATTACAGGCGTGAGCCACCACGCCCGGCACTGTGGTATGTGGTACTGGTTGCTGCTGGGCGTGAGTCTCCACGCCCAGTATTGTTATGTGGTTACCGGGGAATCGAACCCGGGTCCTTGTGCTTGCAAGACAGGCGCTGGAACCACTGAGCTAACTCCCCGGCCAGAAAATTATGTTTTACAAAATTACCGAAAGGCTGGAGAAGCAGGATCAAAGCTAGTCTTCCAAGAATGACTACAGAGCACCCTAGAACTAGTGATTTGAAAAATGCTATGACTTCTGTCATAGTCAGTTTTTCTCTAGCTAATAGGCAGCCACTGTCACAGCCATTAACCCTTGAGTCACACTAGGTCAGTTCCAACTTCACAACAAAAACCAGGCCCTGTGTCCTGCTCCCGGGATGCACCACGCTATTAACTAGACTGGAGCCTCTGCTAACTCTTCCACCAGAAGAGACAACAATTGAAAACAACCCACATCCAAAGTACCTAGAAATGCTAGGTTATAAACAATGAACATTATTTCAAATACCTATAGGAGGTCGGAGGAAATTCTCATGGGTCACAGAAAAGAAATCGAGTTTACGACAATGTTGAAGCTCCCATAATGCTGGTGTTTGTCAGTCTGGGTAACCTGGATAGCTGGCTGGCACGCGGGCCTCATAGGTAAAGCTGTAGGGGGAGCATATGTGCTGGGAAGCTCAAACAGACAACTCCACACAGTGCCAAGACATTGAAAGGGCTGTGGCCTCAGTAAAAGAATAGATGGGGGAAAAAAAGAAAAAATAACCTTTAGCTGAGAGAAATAATAAGGAAACTTATCTTTACTTGTGCTCAGAGTAGAGATGAAAGGTAGCTGCAAAGACTTGTAACCATACATCTCTACTTTTATAGGTTTAGGAGTTCAGTCTCTGCTGAGTATTTTGAGAAGTTAATTTTAGGATCTTGAATTGATAGCATTTCTGGATGTGCCATAGAAACAGTGTAGACCCTCTGGAGGGACATGCTATCAGCGTAGGCCTTGTAGGAGTCTCTTACATAAGCCCAGCTGCGTATAACCCTTTCCAGGGGAACTTCCCCAAAGAAAGAGTCTATTATAAATTAGAATCAGCAAAAGATCCTGTGAATTTGAAGTAATTTAGCAGTTTAGAAGTTAAGACAAGTATGCCAGAAATGTTTTGGGAAAATTTTAAAAACACATGAGAAAGGAACAGAGATATTATATAATATAACAACAGTCATACCCAAATGTACCTGAATGATAAAGTATAGCCTGTTGGGTTTTCACAACTAAAACGTCTAACACGTCTGTCTCACCACAACACTGAACCCTCGGCCCCATGTTTCCTTGCCGTCATTGCCTATACCTCGGGAGTGACTACTGTCCTAACTTTATTTATGTATTTATTTATTTATCTATTTATTGTAGTGTAGGGGATTGAGCGCAGGATCTTCACACTGAGCTACATCTTCAGCCCTTTTTATTTATTCATTATTTATTTATTTTTGAGATAGGGTCTTACTATGTAGCGCTTCCTGGTCTTGAACTCAGCATGTAGCCCAGACCAGCCTCAGGCTCCCAGGAAAACTCCTGCCTCAGCCCCTAAATGCTGGGATTCTAGGCAGGTGGTACCTGAGATGAGGTCGTGCTAAATCACTAAACTGCCCAGGCTGTTACTTAATCTCACGCTCCTCCTTTCAACAATATAATGTCTTGATGACATTTGCAGAATTGTTGAAAGTTATTGATTCTTAGGTTTACGGATAATAGTGAATGTTAAATTGAACAAGTAAAAGAAACAAAAGACCTGATACATCATAGTGATACTAAGGTTTCTGAATAAAAGCAGAAAACTACAGATATTCACAGAGAAGACAAGTGACAATATAATTACAATAGTAGGACCAACAGTACATTCCCCAAAAATAACAATGGAAGGTAAAATGTTCAAATTGCTGAGACAAACTAACTGCTAACATAAAACTATATGTCTAGCTGGTTTATCATTGAAGAGTTACAGGTGGAAAAAATTTTCACACCCAAACCCCCCAAACTAAAATAACAAATAAAATGGTCTAATAAGAGTCAAAAACAAAAATACACACAATAAAACAAAAAATAAAAAAGATTGAGTATTACCTCTCTGAAGAAATGTCTAAGGACAGATTTTTTTGTAGAAGGAGAATAATTATAGAAAGAAGTTGAGAACTGCTAGAAGAAAAACTGGATTGGAGCAGATCAGCAGTGGAGTGCTTATCAAGCATGTGCAGGGCTCTGGGTTCCATCCTTAGCACTGCAAAATATCAACAGAAGAAAGCAATGCAAAGCAAACAACTTGTGCAAAGGTATTGGTAAACATACCTGAAAATCTTCACAAACTTCAGTCTAAAAACAGGAAGAGCCTCTGGGCATTGGTGGTATATCCCTGCCATCCCAGCACTCAGGAGGCTGAGGCAGAAGGATCACTGTGCATTCAAGTCCAGCCTGAACTACATAGCAAGACTCTGTCTCAATAAATAAATCAACAAAAGCAAGCCTCTGATATTAGGAAAATTTAAAAAAAGTAGAATTAAAATCAATCCTAGATTTCAAAAAATCTAAGGAATGATAAAGTCAGAGTTAAAATATTTGAAGGGCCTCCTATTTTTAGGAAGACTAATAATATTAGCCCTACACTTAGTTGGGAATGTTGAAAGTTGAAAGCCAACCACGAGGCTTAAAAAGTGTTTCTCAAAGAGTGTCCTGGGCTGACATCATGACCATTTGGATGTCTTTAGAAATCTAGAGCTAAAATTGTCCAGTGAACATGGGCAGTCTGCATTTTAACATGCCTTCTGGGTGATTCTGGAGCTTAACACTTGAGAACCACAGAGTTAAAGGATGTGCCTATGACTCCACTGTGGAGGCAGAAACAACTAAAACTCTTTAAGTCATGTCATGTACTTGTTCAAATTCTCAATGTCGATTGTGACCATGATGTATATATAAAATGTACCAATAAAATCAATTTTAAAAAAGCAAAATAAGTTTTGGGAGGTAAAAGTGAAGATTAAGCAGAGCAAAAGAAAAAACAGAATAGAAAATAGTTCTAAATATATCAATACTTATGATGAAGCTTGAGAGAGCAGAGAATGTTCTGAAATGACAGATTTTCAAATTGATTTGTGACAAGTCTATTTGTATGCTGCCTACAAGAGGCAGCAAAAAGTTGAAAGTCAAAGGATGAGAGAACTCTTGCTAGGAAAACACAATTTCATAAAGATGTCATCTCTCTCCAAATCAATCTAAAAGTTCACTTTTTTTTTTTTTTGAGACAGGGTCTTGCTTTGTAGTTCACACTGGCTCTGAGCTCACTGTGTAGCCCAGGTAAGCTTTGAACTCTTGGCAATCCTCCTGCCTCTGCCTCCTAAGTGCTGGGATTATAGATGGGAGCCATGACGCCTGGCACTGTGTATGTGGTCACTGGGGAGTGAACTAGGGACCTTGCGCTTGCAAAGCACGCTCTAAAAGTTCATTTCTAATTAATATCTAATCGGGATTTTTCTTACTCTTGAAAAACTGATTTCAAATTTCTATGGAAAAGCAAAGAGCCAAAAATAACTACTTTTGAAGAGGTAGAAAGTTTGGAATTACTCTCACCATGTATGACTATCTATTATCATGATCTAAAAATCCAGAGTAGTGGATTATACAAGTAAATGAATGGTTTAGTATAAAGAGAACAGAAAACTGTCCATGCACGTGTGGTAATTAGTAAATATCAGAGAAGGCTGAAAAAAATTGGAGAAATAACAGTGCCCAGCTAAGTATTCACTAGGAAAATAAGACTGACTCTCTGTATTATTAGCATGGGTGATGGGGTCTGGGTAGGTTTCTTGATTCTTCTGCATACGAAGAAAGAATTAGACTTGGCATACAATGATAAGGAAAGAGTAACAAAGTTTAATTTAGGTGTCAATATTCTCTGAGTGAGCTGGCAGAAAGAAAAATAGCATGAGCGCTGAAGGTACTGAGTTTAAGAATTTAAAGTGTTCCCCCAGGCCTACGATGCCTCCCATTGGGTCACTCAGAGCATGACTCTGTGACCGACAGGGTGCTCAGTCCTGTCAGCAGTATCTATGGGGCGTATACTTATCCATAATTCTCTCTGTTATAACTGGTTGTATGAGATCCAGTCCATATGGATGAACTTCCAATGAGCATCAGGTAAAGAAAGGTTATGGCAGATTCAGCAAGCATGCATCCTGGCTTGGACTTAAGAATTTTCCAAGGAGTCTCAGGGATCTTTGTTTTTATCTGTGCCTCTTGGGCAGTAGGCCTTAGGACAAAGGTGAGAGCCAGCTTGGCCCTGGGCCATTGTCCATATTCAGGTGAGTAGAGCGAAGCAGTCCAGTTGTGCTATGTTAGTAGTATTAGTGAAAGTCAATTCCAGGGTAAAGATCTCAAAAGGAAAGACAAAAACTTCCAATTCTTTGGAATAAATACTATGACCTCAGGTTCTGGATACATGTCGAACAAATCATAAAAAGCACAACAAAAATAATATTGATAACTTTGCTGATACCTGTGTATGAAGAGACCAAATTAAAGGGTAATAAGATAAGTCACTGGTTCTGAAAAGGTCTGTGTAACACATTTTACTCAGAAATTTTCATAGCAGATTATATCAAATGTTCCTGGTGGTTAGATATTAATAGGCCTGAGGGACAATGTGGGAATCCAAAATAACACACTTTGGCTGTGATAGTTAAGTAAAAAACAAAGACTTCAAAATACATTTATATTTATTTATTAGGTCGTAGAACTGAAAACCCAAGACCTCCGTTTCTAGAACAAGGTGTCCATCATTCAGGGTTGCTATAGGATATAGTCCAATGATACTAGGGAAAAATAATTTTCTTTAAAGACCTTTTATCTTTGTGCTGAGATTTGATTAGATTGTTTAGATAAGAACTATTTTTTCCTTTATAAGTGTTTTATATAATTAAGAATCCTGAGAGAACACTGACCATCTGAAAAGAACAAGACATTTCGAGATATCGACATTCCTAAGTAATCTCTAACCACCACAGTGCCCTGGGCCCCAAGAATAACTGTTGTGTACATAAAAAAGGAACCAATGTAATGGTCAGTGTCGCCGTCTTCCTGACATTTCCCACTTTCTCAGTTGAAGGCATGAATCTCTCTTTATCTGTTTTAGAAATAAATTCTACCCATACTTCTGCATGGCTGCCTGTGTCTCTTCACTAAATTCTTTCATCAAGGGTTTGAAAGGAACAAGAAGGTTCATGAGGGCTGGTTCCTTGAAATGTCAGGACTCCTGTTCTAGTGACATGAAGTGTCCAAAAGGTATGAAGACCCAATATTAAAGAGATAAAACAAGCAAAGCAAAACCAAACCTAACAGAATAAATTGGTGTTAGAATTTGGATTTACAGTGTCCCCCAAGGCCAAGGTATTGAAGCTGGATCCCTATTACAATCCATTTAGAGGTAAATCTGGTGAGCTCCCTGGATCATAACGGCACTAATCAATGGATTAATCCACTGACGAGTCCATAGCTGAATGGGTTTCTAGGAAGTGGGTCCCAGTTGACAGAAGTAGGTCAGCAGAAGTGTTACGGGGTCCTTCCTCTCTCTCTGGCCATTCCTCGTCTCTCTGTGCTTCCTGGCCACTGTGAAGGGAGCAGTCTCCTCTGCCACACAGTCCCCCTGCTGTGGTGTTCTGCTTGGCCCCGGGCCCAAAGCGATGGAGTCAGCTCAGACTGTAGACAGGAACCTCTGAAGCCCTGAGCCAAAGTAAATTTTTCCTTCTTTAAGTTGTTTATTTCAAATATTTTGTCAGAGTGACAGAAAGGTAACGCAACAGGCAGCTCACTAAAGGAAAAATCAAAACTGTTAAATTATCATAGAAAAATATAACAGCAATCAGGAAAGTGAGCATTCAAGCCACAGTGAAATACTTCATTTCCTTTACATTGCAAAAATACAATTACTGGTGTGAGTATGGAGCAGTTTCCACTAATGAGTGCATAAGGGGGTAATCATTTGATAGAATAATTTGAAAATTTCATTAAAGTTTAAAATATGCATTTAATAAGATCCAGTAATTCCCCTTTTGGGTGTGAACCTGTAACAGTCAGCTTTTCATCTCTGCAGTGAAATACCTGAGGCAGCTAACTTCAAAAAGCAAAGAAGTTTATTTGGCTCATTGTTTTGGAGGGGGAAAATCCATACAGCATAGTGGAGGTTATGTGAAGG
The DNA here is from genome assembly GCA_004026965.1 of Petromus typicus. Lineage (NCBI taxonomy): Eukaryota > Metazoa > Chordata > Mammalia > Rodentia > Petromuridae > Petromus > Petromus typicus. The sequence continues at coordinate 14,006 of PVIR01027489.1, read as the reverse complement.
TCGCATGATGGTGATAGCATGTGTGGCACAGGATTAGTACAGTGAGGGAGGAAGAAGAGAGAGGGCAAGGGTAACATCCTTTTCCTTAAGATTATAAGGCATGGTACAGAATTTCCTCCAGTGACCTGAGGGTCTCCTCCTGAGATCCCACCTCTTTGAGGGTCCATCATTTCCCAGCGGCACCATCTTGGGCACTGAGCTTCAAATCACCTGAGCCCTTGGAGGCTATCCAAATCTCATCAAAGCCACCGTAGCCCTAAACAGGCCCTTCCACACAATAGCATTACTAGATCGGGCCCATTTTTTCCATGGTGCAGCTTGCCTCTCACTGGAAGGGAGATTTTTTTGTGAAAGGGCCAGGTCCAAGAAGACAGGAGAGCAAGTCTCAGACCCACCTCCCAAGCACAGGGCTTAGGGCTATTCATGGGATAAAGAGGCAGGGTGGCTTAAAGGGGGAGAGAGGTGATTAGAGGTAGGGAGAGGTGAGTTAGCACCATCTGCATGTGGCGTTTTCTGTCTTCTAGCTTCAGAGATGTCCCCGTGGCACACTTGCACAGGCCCAGATAACGTTTTGTTTTCCCCTCAGCTAACTTCGCAACTGTTATCTTCACGACCCATCAGATGTGTTGCCTATAGCAAAGATAGTAGGAGTCTAATAACATGTCACTACTTATGTGACCTCGATGCTGGTGATTTTAATGCCAATTGAAAGCAAGTTGATTAAAAGCAAGAAACTAGTGGTAAAAGCAAATGAAGTGGATTCCAAGAGGAGACATGGAAAGGGATATCTGACTAACCGATTCTCTGCCCACCTTTCTCTCCCAGGTACTGGACCTTCACAGTGAGCTGTATACCATCTTTTAGAACATTTTTTATTTTAATACAGAATCCTGCTGAGTCACTAAATTCCCTTAGTTTGGCTCTAATTTGAGATTATTCTGCCTCAACCCTCCAGAGTGCTGGGATCATAACAGTAACCACCACATTGGCTAGTATCATTCTTTTGTAGTGGAAATTTGGAAATAAACGAAATGTCCATTGTGAGGAGGATGGAGAAATAAGTTGTTCATTCATATAATAGAATTCTCTCTCTCCCTCTTTCTCTCTCTCTCTCTTATACTGGGGATTGACATAGTGGGGATTGAACCCAAGGCTTCCTCAATGAGCTACATTCTAAGCTCCTTTTTATGTTTCATCTTGAGGCAGAGCCTCTCTCATTTGCTAAGTTACTCAGTCTGGGCTCATACTTGAGGTTCTCCTGCCTCAGCCTCAACTCCCACAGACAACTCCTAGTTGGGTGCTGAAACCTGCATGGACTTGCCTCCTCTTCCATCTCCTGAACAATGACTAGGGTTGCATAGTTCTCTGGACTGCAGCTGGGCCAAGCCCAGGTTCCAGGAAGGCCTGCGAGCAGATTGCTCCTGTTGGCAGGTACGTCCTGCTGGGCTCTTGTTAGCTGGCAGCACAACACCAGGTTGGGCTGCTAGAATGGCACTGACACACTGCTTTGGGTAACAAACTGTTCTATGGGCAGGAGCCCTGCAGAAAAAATTTTCCTAGGGGACCTCCTCCTCCAAACCTTTGGGCAGTGCTGCAGTGGAAAGCCTTGAAGTGTGCAGTGTAATACATAAATAGTGCTTAATAATGTTTACAAAGGTAATAAAGCAAGTCAATGAGAAAGAGAATAATCAATTGGAGGAGGGGAGAAGAATTAGATTAAAGCTGGGATTTTACTGGGAACTTCTTCTAGAGTATTTTTTTTCTTAAAATGGGTGGTGGGAAATAAAAACTTGTCTTGCTTTTTGTCATTGTGTGTGTATGTGTATTTTTGAAATATATATTCTTTATTTTTTTTGAGACAAAGCCTTGCTACGTGTCCCAGGTTTGCCTTGAATTCGCTAAGTAGCCCCAGCTGGCCTGGAACTCGCAGCGATCCTCCTGCCTCAGCCTCTCTACTGCTGGGATGATAGGTGTGTGCCACCATGCCTGTTTGAAATCTTTCTTTAAAAGGAAGAAAGTAAAGCAACTTGAAACGCTTAGGTCCTGGGCTGGGGTGGCTGGCCTTTGGGGTGTCTGGGATGGCAATACATCTTCTCAGGGCTAGAAGATCCACTCCTCCATTGCAGCCATTTGGTAGGAAAACAGACTCCGGTGTAACTCATCCTTCCTTTTGTTAATCTGTTTACCATCAGTACTTGTTAAACCCTTACAACTCCCCAGTGGAAGGTAAAGTATAAAGGTCATCTAAAATTCTGTGTTTTCTTGGCTAAAAATAGTTATACACTGAAATCTAATATATTGAGTTTGAGTGTAGAAAACTTGTATTGCTTGGTTATGAATCTTAACTATTTACGTGTGGGCATTCTCCTCTGATGATTCTTTGCAGTCTCATTCGGTAATAAGCCATGGAAGGGGAAGAAATCTCTTGAGCTAAATAAACTATACGGGAAGCGGGCCCCTTGCTAAGCTCCCTTGGAAGTGACACCTCCCTCTATTGCAAACACTTCTACGTGCGGTTTCAGTTCCAAGACAAACTCGTTCTGCAACATGCTTTTGTACCTTTCTTGCTACTGATCGGTATCAGCTAGCCAGGACTTTAAACCCGATTTGATTCTTTCACTACTTAAAAGCCTCTTTCTGTCGAGTGCTTTTAGAGTGGATCGTAAAATTAACATCCAAAAAGACATGGAACCCGGGAAAGCTGGGGAGTTCTTGACCGTAGCACCCTAACTAACCCTCCTGAGACCAGCTCGTGTGAGAGGGGCCTTTGCAGGTGGAAGGAACCGGCAGGCAGGAGTGTGGGCCTGTGTGGGAGCCCAGCCCCCTCCGGTCTCCTCTGGCCCACAGTTCTCACAGACCGCGGAATAACGAGCGACGTCCCTTCTTTGTACTTCATTCTTTCTCCTGCTCCTTCTAAAGCGATGCTAGCAAGTATTTAAAAAGAGATAGGGCAGCCTATTTTTGTTTTTTTCATTTGTCTAATTTTTTTTTGTCTCAAGTTAGATGTAAAATATTTTTTTAAAATTATCTTTATTGGTACATTAAATATACACATCATGATTGCACTCCATAATGGGGATTTGTACCAGTATAAGACACAACTTAATTCTCATTTTTTCCCATAGCCCCACCCACCCTACCACCCCCCCATATATATATAAAATTTGTTTCCTTACTTTTTTGTTACAATCTCAACATTGTTAGATGTAAAATATTTTTGAATACACCTTCTCAATTGCATTTGTATCAAATGTTAGATGGTGGGCCTTTTCTTCCAAAGAACAAAAAAAGATTGATATTAGAGATCACATTCAAAAGTGTTTGATCAGCCAGGGCTTAGTTTAGCATTTGAGTATGCTGCCGAGAAGTTTCCACTTTTGTTTTTGCCCTAGACTTTTCTTTAGCTCTTTTGTCTCCTCTGTCTTTCCAGTTCTGTGGATTTCCTCAAAGAGAGGGGAGCTGTGAGCATTGATGGTAGAAAGACAGGAATAAAGTAAGAATGAAAAGATCTTTTCTATTAGTTTATCATTATCTTGACTTCTTGGATCTAACTCTATGAAAAATCGAGAATATCTTTTAAAAAGTTTGTTTGTCTGATTGCAGCAGAGGAGGAGAAGAAACCCCTTTTCTTTTCCCAGGTTTTGCTAGAAAGCCAGTTGTAGAGTTCGTCAGAATTGGGGCAGCTGGAGAGAGGCGGCCCGTTTCTTGTGTGTGTGTGTGTGTGTGTGTGTGTGTGTGTGTGTGTGTGTGTGTGTGTGTGTGTGTATGTGTGTGTGTGTGCCGATCTGCTTTTGTTGGCTGCTTTCTAAAAACAAACTTTTAGGTCAAGGACCTGGGAGACTAGATCTGTACCTAGGAAGGATATTTCCCAGGCTCAGATGCACAGGTATGTTCACGGAGGTTTTCAGTGGACACATGGAAGTCAGCAATGCAAAGAATGGCAACTGCACTTCATGACAGACTAGCAAACACAGGGCAAACTTTGTCCCTTACAGGGCTGGTGCACATGGCTGACCAGATTATACTTGCAAATAAACTCTCAGCACCTTGGCAGTCAGGAAAGGGACTTCAAATGTATCTACAAGGTTGAATGTTCTGGTGATGCTGCTGAAAGGCTGGGGAAGAGGCGGAGTTTAGGATGGGTGGTCCATGCTCCACCCAACCTGTTGCATATGTGGACAGGTATTCTTTGGATTGAGCCCTCAGTGGCTTTTTTTCTGTGGTCCTGGGGATCAAAGTCATGACCTTGCACTTGTGAGGCAGGCGGCAGAACCACTGAACTAAGTCCCCGGCTCCAAATGTTTAAATTTTGAAACAGTTTTTCTCTCACTGAGGTGCTTAGGCATGCACTACCACACTCAGCTTTTTGACTCCTATGTTTATGCCTGGCAGTGAAATGACATATTGAAAGAATTCGTTAAGATCTTGGCAAAGGTGTCCATTGTTTCCTTATCTCTATTTTTCTCATTGGCCATTCATTTCTTCTCTCTCTCTCTCTCTCTCTCTTTTTCTCAGCTCTTCTCACCAGGTCTTGCTTTGTGGTGCAGACTGGCCTTGAACTCACTATGTAGCCCAGGCTGGCCTTGAGCCCATGGCATTTCTCCTGCATTAGCTTCCCAAGTGCTAGGATTATAAGCATGTGCCACCATACCCAGCTGCCATTCATTTCTTGTCACCCTGGAGTTTGACTTAGGGCGTCAAGGGCCAGTGTAATGTCCCCTCCTGTGCTACATTCCCCCGAGGCTCAGTCTCTGATCCCTCTGTAGCCCAAGCTCACCAGCTGGCGTGGCTTTTGCCGATTCCTCCAAGCTGGTCTTGGCAAGGCAATGCCCTCACCTGGGGCTTCTCCTATTTCTCCGGCCTCTAATCTGTCTCTATTGCCCTTTTCTTGTGGTGTGACCCACCTTCACAAGGGCTGTGTGGGTCGTGGGTGGGCACAAGTCCATCCTCCAGGTCTCTGGACTACAGAGGCCCTAGAATGCCTGTGTGAACCCAAAGTTGTATAGAGAGGGGACCCCCATAACACAGGGGGTTTTCTACCAGGCAGGTACCTGTTTTGGAAGCCCAAGATTGATCGGGGGAATGAAAAGAGTTGTAAACACATTCCGGGTATCTTTGTACATCACCACTCGTGGGAACAGCGTCGTCTTTGGGCGGGAGTCGGTTTGAAAGCCTGAGTGTCCCTAAGAGTCATGTGGTGAGTGTCAGGGTTTGCTATACACAGGTTTCCTATCTGGTCCAAGCCCTCGTGGGTGGTTTTAAGGTTTTACATCACTTTCTCCAACTGAGGAAAAATGACGGAAATTGTATAGGTGTCTGGTTTCCTTGTATAAATGCATTGCTTAATCTCTAATATCTGAGCCACTAAGGTTTTATTGCTTTTATTTATTTTACTACTTCCCTTTTCCTTAACTGAAGCTGTCCTTGAGAACTTCAGATGTTTAAAATGGAATTTTGCATTTTTGCGCCTCATTTTTTTTCCCCACACTTCATTTTTCATTTCTTATGTTTAGAACTTTGAGAGCAGAGGCTGTTCTGTCATGGGTTTTACTCTTAACCTCTGCTTACTTGAACTCTTAGATGACAGAAATGAATTTACTGTGGCCTGTGTGAGTACACGCTAAACACATGCTTCTCAAAAAAAAAAAAAAAGTTGTTTACGTGGAGAATAAACGAGAACCAGGACGCTGTGTCCAGTTGGTGAAACAGTCTCACTTCTAAAAGGCTGAGTGAGCGGCTCCTGAATGATAATCCAGACGTTTAAATGTAGGGCCCTGGAAAGGTTTGTTGGAAGAGACTTTCAGGGCGTTGTCTCTCAGTGGTTTGTTCTCCTTTTATGTAGCGATTCAACAAGAGCCAAGAATGCCCTGCTTTTCTTGAATTCTGAGCTTCAAAGATGTGTATTGATGCATTTTAGTAATTTATTATGTCAAAGATGTTAATATTGTATTACATCTGTGCTTGTGTTACTCTCTGTGCTTCCGTCTGGCCTCCTTTCTTACAACCTCACTGCCTTGACTCTTCAGCTCGATTTATAACTCACATGACAGAAAATGTCATTAGCGACTCTAGTGGAAAATTCCGCTGAAGGAGGAGAATGCGCCTCCGAGATGGGGCGGTTAGCTATTAATTAAAGCTGGCATATGCCCTCGGCGCCACCGTCTTCGGGATGCTTGTGACAGATCAAGTCTAGCACCACCTGCCTGGTGCAGGCTGCTTTCCAGGCGCGGCCGCCTGTCCTTTCCATTTGGCCCGGCCTCTTCCGCCTCGTCGTGCTGGATGCCGCCGGAGCAGATTCCTCTTCTACGCTGGTTTCTTTTTTTTTTGAGACAGGGTCTCGCTTTGTAGTTCAGGCTGGTCCTGAGCTCAGCCTCAAACTCACATCAGCAATCCTGCCTCTGCCTCCTGAGTGCTGGGATTACAGGCGTGAGCCACCACGCCTGGCACAGTGGTATGTGGTACTGGTTGCTGCTGAGGTGAGTCTCCACGCCCAGTATTGTTATGTGGTTACTGGGGATCGAACCTGGGCCCTTGCACTTGTAAGACAGGCACACGAACCACTGAGCTATATTCCCGGCCCCCCTTTTTTTTTAAATCATGTGTTATCTCTTTGAGTCCAGCATCGGTTTGGCTGTGGAGTACAGAGGTGGTGGAATAATGCACCAGCTCTCACATCGCTCGAGAATGACTCTGAGGACTCCAGGCTGAGACAGGGCAGCCATGGTTCTTACTACCGTGACAGCTTGGGAGTGCACAGTGCGACTGTGTCGGGAGAATAAAGGATTTCTGCTCTGAAACTCAAAAATGGATTTCTTCTGTTCAATTTTCTTTTTGGAAGTTTGTACATGCAGGAGTGCGCACGCATGCGCTTGTGTGTATGATTGAATTTTGTTTCATAAGTAATGGAGCTGTACAATACACACATTTTCATTGCTTTAAAAAATATTTATTATGAGGCCAGGAATTTAGCTCAGTGGTCCTGGCATCTTCCTGGTAAGTGCAAGATCCCGGGGTTGATCCTGGGTAACTATATACCACAATACTGGGAGTGGCACTCTGGAGGCAGAGGCAGGAAGATTGCTATGAGTTCCAGGTTTGCCTGGGCTGCATGCTGAACTCCAGCCTGAACTACAAATGCGAGACCCTGTTATGTTTTGAACATAATAAATTGCTGTAGACAGCTTTTTAGGTCACGGGAGGAGCTGCTGGGTTGCAGAGTCTTTGGGCTGACAAGAAATGGAGTCATCTGGGTGTGAGCTGAGCCACCTTTCCAGTCCATATTGCTGAAAGAATCCAATGTTCTCCTTTCTCCTGATGAGAGTTTCAGCAGCTCCAAGGACCTGCATCAGTGCTCATATATGTCACATGTATGGTGCTTCATAGGGCTCAGCAGCTTTAAGCGATCTATGCCCTTGTGGAAGGTGCCACTACTAAAATTCACCCCCCTCTAGGGGACATGGGCACCCAGAGGCTGGAAAGTGGACCAGGAACAGTGGCTCTTCGTTGGCAGACCGGGCTTGGCCCGGGTGCTGGCTGCCACACTCAGGTGTTTTTCCTGGCAAACTGTTGAGCAGTCACTGGTTCACATAACTCACAGCAAAGTTCATGTTTTCAAAATGTGCCACCACTCTACACCTCAGAAAACATGGAATCTTTCAGAAATTGATTATTCTCGCCTGTTACTTTGAATATACTCATTTACTCAACAGCTATCCCCTGGGTGTCTGCCATGTATTTGCCATGTGCAGACACTGGTATTCACAATAGGAATAGACAGCACATAGGAACTACTCGGAATGGACGAAGATGACTGCTTCTCAGAGGAGAAATGGCTCAATCTAGCAGATCACCGACTATTATATAGTAAGCCAAGAACTTTGAGGGACAGACCCTGCAATAGTGATGACAGAGAAGCCCCCTTTTGTTCTTTAGCCACTCTTACATGCCTTTAATTTGCTTCCAGAAGTCCTCTTTCCCAGCTTCCCCTAGGCCAGTCCTGAGTTATTCCACTCATGGCTCCCAGCAAGGGACTCTGTCCACCCATCCACCGACTGTCTAGTCATCTCATCTCTCCAGGGAATGTTGTCAGTCACGCATTCAGCAACTTGTTACTGAGTTTCTCCTTGTTTGCCGGGCACTGCACAGTCATAGAGAAGTGCAGATGGACACGACAGTCCCAGGCCCCCGGGATGGCATTCATGCAGCAGTGAACAAAATTTCACAATAAATTCTACATTTGGATTTAAAAGAAAGACTTGAACAAATATTAATACCTATACAAGGAACATCTCTGGAGGTTGTTTCTGATTTCTCCCAGGCCCTTCCTATCAAATAGCACAATGTTAGAGCAAAAAGGGGCCTTGTGAGTCATGCAGCCTAATCGCTCTTGGGCAGAAAGCAGCCTGAAGGTGATCTTGGGCTGAGAACTTCCTCCTTGGGCATTCCAGAGATACCACGTGTTACATGTAATGTGCTAAAGACCTGCTTTTGTCCAAACTCATACTTATCACAGATGGGCTCCGAGCAGTAGTTCTCCATATCACTGCAGTTTTTATGTGGGTGAATGATAAGAACTCTGAAATGCATACTTAGGCACACTTGAAAGTCTTTTTCAATGAAATTCTTGGTCCAAAGAAAGAAACAGGGCTGAGGGCCCCTTGACCTGCTTCCTTCTGTCTTTTAGTTGCCTCCACCGTCCCGTTTCTCTCGCCCCTCCTCTCCGTCCTTCTCGCTTCTGCTTCCACTCTGTCCCCTGTCCTTTCTTTCCCTCCCTCTCTGTCTCTCCTCTTTCTCTTCTCCTTCACCGTCTGTTTCCACTCCTTCAGGGCAGAGAGTGGCCAGGAATTGGGGCTGCGAAAGTGCCGTTACCTAAAAGCGCTGTCGTTTCCTGGGAGAGGAGAGTGAGGCCTTGTCTCTCAGAATTTCCCTAAGCAGATTCGTCTTAGATCAGAGAGGTTGACACAGAAGGAGGGTTTATCAGGTTTTAATCTTTCCTGTCTTTGGACCAAGAGCTAGAGGAAGTGGGGAGGGAAGAAAGGGCTAAGGGATATAAAAAGAATTAGGATGTATGTGATGTACATGTACCAACTTCCCCCAATGAATGCTATCCTTAAGCACTAGTTAAAAGAAAAATTTAAAAAGCATTGTTCCTGTCCTTGAGGACCTGGGTGGTGTGGTTATCAGTAACTTCCAGGGGAAAGATCAGTGCTAGAAATAGCTCTCAGCAGTTATGATGACACTTTACTATGGTGGACCGTTAATAGCATTCTCCTCTGGGTAGGAAGTCCAGCTCTTTGTCCCGGTACTCTTCCTGCTGCAGTGAAGAATAGTGAGGAACAGTGTGCCACACTTGACAGTGGATCTAAGTACTGATATGTCTCCGGCCTGCATCAAAGAGGAAATGAGTTATTCCTATCCTGAAATCAAATTACCTACTAGAATTACAAGCCCTACGGCTAGGCCTGGGCCTGGGATTGTAACATGGGGCCTGGTGGTTATGAAGGACAAGTCATGCCAAATCACCAGGAATATTGCCATGTGAACTTTGTCAGTCATTTCTTGATAAGAATCTCATAAAACAAGATCACACACACACACACACACACACATGCATGTACACATGCACACACGCACGCACACATGCAAATAGCTGGCCCCTCCTAGCCTCCTGTTTGCTTTTGCAGATTTGACCAACTACATATTGAAAATATGTGAAAGAAAATTGCATCTTCATTGAACATGTACAGACATTCTTCTTTTCATTATTTCCTAAATAATGAAGTATAACAATTTACATTGCATTCGCATTCTATTAAATATTATAAAATCACCCAGAAATGATTTAAACAGGAGGATGTTGTATGGGTTTTATGAAAATATCATGCTATTTTAACTAATTAAATTTTTAATTTAATTTAATTTATTTTTTCTGGTACCAGTGATTGAACTCAGAACTTTGTATTTGCCACTGAGCTAAATCCTCAGACCTATCATGCTACTTTTACAAAAGGAACTTGAGTGGAGCAAGAATTTAGTGTCTGTAGGCATGGGAAGGGGGTCCTGGAACCTATCTACTGCGGATAATAAGAGTGATGGTATAATACATCTTAGCTCAGCTGTCCACCTGTTGTCTGTTTATCTGCTACCACTTTCATTTCCTTGCAGGATGTATGGTGTTTTACAGAAATCATATTGAGTTTCATAGAGGCCAGAGGAACAGACCTTTGAGCTCTGGGGATCTATGACAAACAGAAGATGGTGCAGATCTTCCCAGAATGCATTCTTCTTCAGGCAGGAACATCCCGGCTCTTTGTCCTTGCACTCTCCTGGCTGAAGTGAAGAATAATGAGGACTTGTCTGACATTTGACAGTGGGTCTAAGTACTGGCAAGTTGCTACCCTGTATCAAAGAGACAATGAGTTATTCCTTCTTGATTAACTGATTTACTAACAACAAGAAGCCATATCTTGGCCAAGCACAACGGCCATGCCTGTCATCCCAGCCCTCTGGGAACTATGGCAGGAGGATCACAAACCTGAGTCCAGCCTGGACATGTAGTAACTTACTGAGACCTTGTTTCAAAAAATTAAATGAGATAAGATGTAGCTCAGGGTGAAGGCCTTGGTGTCAGTCTTTAGTAGCTCAAAAAGAAAACCTCACATTTCAAGTAAGGTCTGGAGCATGGGGCTATGTGTCTAGTCCCTTCAGGTTGTCATAACAGAGTACCTTACTCTGGATGATTTGTAAACAACAGAAACTTATTGCTCCCCGTTCAAGAGGCCAGATCAGGGTGCTGGCAAACCAGGTTTCTGGTGAGGGGACACTCTCCACTCCATCTGAGGTGCTTGGGTGCTCCCTCGCATATGGGTGGGGATGATGGAGCTTGCTAGAGTCTCTCATCAGAGAACTAGATGTGAATCGGGTTCAGCGATTGGAGGAATAAATTATCACGTGTGGAGAAACATATATGATATTCAGGTACCTGATCACTGACAGAGGGAATCTGGGGAAAGTGAGGTTCTCTAGTAAGTGGTGCTGGGAAAAGTCGCTACTCACATGGGGAGGATTGAATCTAGACTCATATCTCTTACCATATAATAAACTAAATTCAAAGTTGACCAAAGAATTATATATTAAAATAGAAACAACCTAGTGGAAGATAAAGTAGGTAAAACTTGAAATGATAGCTGTGGACAAGGACTTTCTGAACAGAACTCTCATGGCACAGGAAAGAATACTGGGACTCAAATTCAAAGCCTTATATACAGCCCTTGAAAACTCATTTTAATGAGTCTGAGAATCATTTAAATCTCCTTTGAATTTGACTTTTTCTGTAAGTAAATAAAGGAAAATATTTAAGCAAAAATTTAAATTTAAGAATTTAAAACATTCCGTATGATTAATATAGAAAGCTTATTTATTTTTTAAAGTAAATGGAAAGATAAAGAGTGTATCATTTTACATATTTCTTATTTATTATGTAGTCTGGATTTATACACAGATTAAGCACAATATTAAAACTTTTAAAAGATAGAGTTTAAGTATCATCAAATAGATTTATATAAAGAAAAGTAAAATTGTGCTTATTGTTACATATGTTATGTAACAATTTCAATGCTTAAATTTGGTTAGCAAAAATGTTGCTTAAAATATTGCTTCAAAGTTATAAAAAGGTACAAGCTCTTATAAGGACATAAGTTGTTATTTCATTGAAATTGCCTGCTGAATATTATATTCCCCTTTGTCTGTACACATTGTAAAATGCCAGACATACAATGTGTAAGAAATTCATGTAATGAAGTATGACATTATTGTAGATATATCCTGGAGAATAACATGCAACACTGAAAGTGAAAAATATTTTCTTGCTTTAAAAAATCAACCTTCTGCCCAGCAAAATAAACAGCCAACAGAATGAAGAGAAACCTACAGAATGGAAAAATATTTTTCCAGATATCCCTAAGTCAATTACCTAATTTCTAGAACCTATAAAGAACTTGAGAAATCTAGACTGCCTCTTAGGGAAGCAGCCAAATAATGGAAAACTGAAATGAATAGATACTTTTCAGAAAAAGTACAATTGGCCAATAAATAAATGAAGAAATGTTCAACCTCACTGATGTTAAAGAAATATAAATTAAGACAACATTGAGATTGTTTCTCACCTCAGAAAGAATGACCATAATCAAGACATCAAATAATAACAAATATCAGTGAGGCTGGAGATGGACATTCTACATGTTGGTGGGAATATAAACTATATCATCACTATGTAAATCAGGATGAAAGATTCATCAAATAACTAAAGCTAGAAATTCCATTTGTCCTAGCTATTAATCTTGTAGGTATCTTCCGGAATGAGTTAAAGACAATGACACATGCATACCATGTTTATAGAAGCACAGCTCATGGTAGTGAAATCTTGGAAGCAAGCCTATATGTCCATCAACAGATGAATAGGTAAAGAAGATGTGATATTTATACACAGTGGAGTGCTACTGTGCTATAAGGAGGGACAAACTTGTGTAAGCTGTGGGTAAATAGATGCACCTTAAGACCATAATGTTAGTGAAATAAATCAGACACACAAGCTTATCTATGGCATAGTTTGCTTTATACGAGAAACTCAAATTATAAAGAACAAAATAAAAGGTAATATGAAGTAGGGAGATAGATCTTTCTCAGATAGGAAGGGGATCAAGAGAACTGGGGGTGAGGGAGAAGGGGATAAACAAAGGAACTAGTATGTGTTATGTACATGCACTGATTCACATGAGAAATATAAACATTACGAACTGAAAACATGCGTTAATAAAAAAGAGAAAGAAAAATGTGGATGAATCTCAAAATAATTACTCTGAGTAAAAGAAGTCAGGCCCAATACACACAAACACATATTATTATTGTCCAACTTCTATAAGATTTTAGACAATACAGACTCATCTACAGTGACAAAAGCAAATCAGTGGTTGCTTGGTTTAGTGGCTGTGTGTGGATTATAAAGGAGTGAGAGACAACTTTGGAGGGTGATGGGTATGTTTGTGGTCTTGATGGTGATGTTGGTTACATGTTTATATGCATATGTGCAAATACATCAAATTTATACATTAACTATACACTATTTACTATCTATCAACTATACCTAAATAAAAGTAGAGTACCTGAACTAGGGTAATCTGCAATAAGTTTTTTTTTTTGATACTGGGTCTTGCTTTGTAGTTCATTCTGGTTCTGAACTCAGCCTTAAACTAAGCAATCCTCCTGCCTCTGCCTCCTGAGTGCTGGGATTACAGGCATGAGCCACCATGCCCAGCACTGTGGTATGTCGAACTGATTGCTGATATGCATGAGCCACCATGCCTGACATTGTTGTTTGTGGTTACTGGGGATCGAACTCAGGACTTTGCACTTGCAAGGCAAGCACTAGAACCATTGAGCTAAATCCCCAGGCAATCTGCAATAATTCTTAAAAATTGGTCCTGAAACTATACTATAAAGCCACTGTGATAAAAACTGCATGGTACTGGCATAGTAACAGACCTGAGGATCAATAGAGTAGACTAGAAGATCCAGAAATACTCCACATACACTGAGCCACCTCATCTTTGACAAAGGAGCCAAAAATCCTCAATGGAGGAGAGATGGCCTTTTTAACAAATGGTGCTGGAAAAACTGGGCTTTAACTCGCCAAAGACTGAAGATAGACCTAGCTCTTTCACCGTGTGCCAAGCTAAAATCAAAGTGGATAAGAGACCTAAATATTAAAACAGACACTCTAAACCTGCTGCAAAATAGGTTAGGTAAAACTCTTGAAGACATTGGCTTAGGGAAAGACTTCTTGAACAAAACCTCTATAGCACAGGAATTGGCAGAAGAAATCAGCAAATGGGACCTCATTCTTTTAAAAAGCTTCTGCACAAGATGAAAACAACACTAAGATTTCATCTCACTCCACATAGAATGGCTGCCATTTCAGAATTAGCCAGCAGCAAATGTTGGTGAGGCTG
>PVIR01027488.1:0-22840 GCA_004026965.1 Petromus typicus | reverse complement strand
TAGTATCACAGTTTGTATTCACACAACCTTTATTTAATGGCTATAAGCACTATAGTAATGATGCTGGCAATTCACATGTATCAAAGAGAAGCAGCTTTCTCAAAGTATCATCTTGTATCATCTCAAGGGCATGTATAGTACAAAATATTTTGAGAGGGCCAGGGATTTAGCTCAGTGGTTCCAGCACTTGCCTTCAAGCACAAGATGGGGTTCCATCCTCGGTAACCACATACAACAATGCCAAGCATGGTGACTCACACTCACTAGCAATCAGTACCACATATCACAGTGCTGGGCATGGTGGCTCATGCCTGTAACCCCAGTACTCAGGAGGCAGAGGCAGGAGGATTGCTGAGTTCGAGGCTGAGGGAGACCCTGTCTCAAAAAATATATATATTTTGAGAGGGGCCACATTCACATAACTTGTATGACAGCATATTGTTGTAAATGACCAATTTTATGATTGGTTATTATGAATCTTTTCCTGTGCTTAGTTAATAAGCTGAACTTTATCACAGGCAGGTACGTATACACAAAAAGGGCATACAGAGAGAGGGTAAGGGATTGTCTACAGACTTAAGTCTTGGAATGTGTGTGTCCCCTACTAGTGGGAGAACTACTGTATATCTTAAAGTTCATAAGAACCCTCTGAGGTAAGCAGGCCAAAGTGTAATGTTTGCCTTTGACAGCTAGGATAAGGAAGATTAGAACTTGAAGTAACTGTGTATACTGTGAAAGAGTGAGACACAAGACATTAGGTTAGGCATGCTTTTCCTAGCGTCACCCCACTACTACCACTGCACTTCTCACCTTGCAGATAAACATGATGCAGGATGTCTCTACCAAGTCTTTTGTGATCAGCTGCCCATATGAGAATTTCTCTGACTTGCCCCGGGTTATCAGTTCCCAAAGCTTCTCATCAGACCATGACTGAAACAGATCCATGTTCCTGTAGGGAAAATCTTGTTAGAATTTACCAACTTGTACTACATAAGGTACTCAGATCGCAGGTCCAAAAGTATCATCTATTCTTTCATTTTTGTTTGTGTTTTGAGACAGGGTCTCACTTTATTGCCCAAGCTATCCTTGAACTCCAATTTGAACTTATGGAGATGCCTCTGCCTCCTGAGTGCTAGGATGCACCACCATGCCCAGAACTTTTTGGGGGTTTTTTTTGTTTGTTTGTTTGACTGTTTGAGACAAGGTCTTGCTATGTGGTTCTGGCTGGCTATGTCGTTCATTACATAGCCCAAGATTGTGAGCAATCCTCCTGCCTCATCTATCAAATGCTGGGATTATGGGTGTGTGACATCATTCCCAGGACTCTGCTACTTGTGAAAATTCCTGAGGTGAGAGATTTTACCGCATGTACCCAGTTAACTTGCCTAATCCCTAGCCAATCGCCTCTTATACCCTCTTTTCAAGGCCCTCCTGTCCAGCCAAGTGTCCCTCTTGCCCGCTGCTCAGTTATCCCTGAATTGGTCCAGTTTTGGGATTTTCTTATTTCTTTCAATCCTCCCCCTGTAGAGACAGGAAAGCACAAGATGGCACTACTTTGGTTCAAGTTGTGGGGTGAAGGGAATCTGGGAGACAGTGGACTCTGTGTCTACAGGCACATTTCCTGATACCCCAAAGTAAACAAACAACTTTTATAATCAAGGTCAATGCTACCAGTGTAAATAACTTACCTAACCAAGGTCATTACTGGTAAATGGCCACCTTTGTGTATTTTGGTGTAAATGCAAACTAAGCAGCTGAGGATGGCTGTAGGAATGAGAGACTAAGAGCCCGAGGACTGCTGAAAGTGTACAGTACCTGGAGCCATAAGGGTGCTAAACAGATGGATTATAGCTGAGCAGCTGAATAAAAATGTCTAATCCAGTCCACATTTCTGTGTCTATTCTTGGGCTCCCCAAATTTCAAGTGAAGCTCTCTAGTCTAAACTGGTGACAATATACCCACACCAGACTCTGTGGTTCACTAAGCTAGACGCTCCCAGGAAAGTGGCCCGGATAGGTCCTACTTCAGTTCACTGGCTGTTCTTATCCACTGGTCCAGTCGCCTTGGGCCTATTTTTACATGGCAGCTCATTCTACCTGTCTCCCTCAGTCCTACTGGCCCTAGGCCTAGGAAGATGGAGTACTTCTGGATTCTATTCTTTTTGTCTGTTGTTCCCTGTGGACAAAGGCATTCTTCACAGTGACCATCCTTTTCCCGGACCTACTCAACCACCAATCACAGGCTTATTTCCCTCACATGTGGCTAATGGGGCTGCTAACAAACATCTTAGATTTTTCTTAGCATCAACATGTGCTCAGAACACAACTAACTCAGGCAATTAACACTGGGGGACTCAAGGTTCACTTAGGCTAACTCAAGTTAACTCAGGCCTCACCTTCCACCTTAACTTGCTTGGAAGAGAAGTATCATCACTCCCTTTTACAAATCAGAAGGATATAACTCAGAGAAATGAAGCAACTTGTTCAAAGTTACTTTGCTGATAAGCCTGTTAAGCAGAATTTGCAGGCGGCCATGGACTTGGGATAGGTAACTCACAGACTGACTGACAGAGTTTAATCACAGTAAATGAGTTAAATTAGATGAAGAAGGTGCTGCATAGCCAGTTAACTGGTTACAAAACTGTTAACTAGTCAAACTATAATCAGTTGACTGGTTGACTAAGCTGTAGCCAATTATATTATTTTCTATGCCTCATTTCTGCTTTCTTATAAATGTCTGATCTCAATGTTGGTTGGAATTCTCAGAACGTGCTTTAGTACTGAGAACTGCCTGACTCTCAAATTATTTTTGTTTTCTTCTGTTCAAATAAACTATTAAATGTAATTGGTCTATGGAACTTTCTTTTAATAAGCCTAAGAGCAGACTTAACAAGTCAGACCTATTTTTCCATAGTTTGAAAAAATGGAACAGCTCCTCCCTTCAGAATTAAATCCCCACTCAACCAGGGATTTAGCTCAGTGGTTCATGCATCTGCCTGGGAAGTGCAAGGTCCCAAATTTGATCCCCACTAGCACATATGACAGCGCCAGGTGTGGTGGCTCATACCTGTAATCCTAGTACTCAGTAACCACATACCAAAATGTGGACGTGGTGGTTCATGCCTATAATCCTAGTACTTGGGAGGTAGAGGCAGGAGGATTTCTTTAAATTCAAGGCTAGCCTTGGCTACATAGTGAGTTCAAGGCCAGCCTGAACTACAAAGTAAGACCCTGTTTCAAAAACATAAAAAAAAAAAAAAATCCTCCCCTTTCCACGCCCCACCTTTTTTGTGATGCTGGGACTTTATTGGTTCCAATCACAGGGTCCAGGCCCTCTCTGACCTATTGCTATAGCTGTGCCATATGTTAAACAGTACTCTTCAAGCCAGGGCAGATGTTGCACTGGATTTTTGCTCTTTTATATAAAGGCAAATAGCTACATGAGATTTAGTTTCATGCAAGTAATCAAAACAAAAATCTTGGGAGCTGGGGATTTAGCTCAGTGGTTCCAGTGCCTGCCTTGCAAGCGCAAGGTCCTGAATTCAGTCACTGTAACCGCACACCACAATGCTGGGCATGGTGGCTCATGCCTGTAATCCCAGCACTCAGGAGGCAGAGAGAGGACTGCTGTGAATTTGAGGTTTGTCTGGGCTACATAGTGAGTGAGCTCAGGGCCAGCTTGAATTACAAAAGTGAGACCCTGTCCTCCCACCCACTCCAAATTTTTTGCTGTATATAAATTCTAGTTTTTGTTGTTGTTATATATAGGTCCCATAACTAGGGTACTTACTTTCAGCTCTACATACGGGTGAAATTATTTATACCCTGTAACTGATTTATTCAATATTTACTTGTTGGACATCTGCATGTGCCTGGAACAGTGACAAAATGAGAATCACAATGGTGAAACAGCAAAGCTGTCCCTTCCACTACACTGCTTACTGTCAGAAAATATAAATTACAGTATAAAGAAATTATGCAATTAAGAATTACAGTGAGGCTCGTGCCTGTAATCCCATCACTTGGGAGGCAGAGGCAGGAAGATTGCCACAAGTTCAAGGCTAGCCTGGGCTACATAGTGAGTTCAGGGCCAGCCTGAACTACAAAGTGAGACTTTATCTCAAAAATCTTAAAAAGAAAAAAAAAAAGAATTACAATGTGGATGAGACTTTAAAGAAACAAAGATGCAAGTGGGCATAAATGGGGTACCCTTTCTATTCTAGGGTGAGAGCACATGGGGTGGGTTAATGAACTAACATGGTGAGGCCCAGGGACTTCTGAATCAGACATTCTGGGCATCTCATTATCCTAAGCCTTCTTCTCTCACATACAAACTGAGGAAAATATGACCAGGGATTTAGCTCAGTAGCACCACACCTGAATTGCAAGAGCAAGGTCCTAAGTTCAATTCCTGGTATCGGGGAAGAAAAATCAAAGTGAGGAAAGCAAGAGAACCAACCTCATGGGATTGAACGTGAGATTAGATGTGGCAAGTGTTTATCACTGTCTGGTCCAGCAAATGTTCAAGCTATGGAAGCTGGCTTTATTTTTACTATCCCACAAGGAAGCCAACTAAGTTGAGACTTGAAGGTATATCTGGAATTTGGCAAGTCAGAAACGTTGGGTGGGAGGTTGGTATTTTAGAGCATTCAAGGCAAAGAGAACATCACCTGGGATGTTTCCTACCAAGCGTAGGAAAAAGTCAAGCACTAAAGAACAAAGGAGGAGAGAAGGATATTGAATGAAGTGGAGTTACCTAAAAAATTCAAATCGATGTTGATTATCCTTTTGAATTTCTTTATCCAGCCTATTAGCAAGGAAGTCCTCCCGGTCAACAACCAGGAACTCTGACTCCTCCATGCAGACCACAGTGGCCCACCTTAATGAGGCATCCAGAAGGGCTTTTTCCTGTTGAGTACACATGAAAAGACCAAGGGTGAACATCTCCAGCTTTCCACTCATAGGTCCAGCTTTCTGCACACACCTTTCTTTTATCTCCCTCCTGAAATGTCTCTCCCCCTTACTACAGCTCCCTGGTCCCCACCAAACTCTTGTTTTCTCCCCATGTTCGTCCCTCTTTATTTGCTGCTGGTGGAAAAACAGGTGAGAGGTCTGGACAGGCCAAACAGGCCCTACTGTCATGGTGTCTCAGGGGTTAGATAGGTAACATATTTCTTTTTCTTTCTTTCTTTCTTTCTTTTTGAGACAGGGTCTCACTTTGTAGTTCAGGCTGGCCCTGAGCTCAACTTCAAACTCACATCACAGTAATCCTCCTGCCTCTGCCTCCCAAGTGCTGGGATTACAGGCATGAGCCACTACACCCGGCACTGTGATATGTGGACTGATTGCTGCTGGGCATAAGTCTCCATGCCCAGTATGGTATATGGTTACTGGGGATCGAACCCAGGCCCTTGCACTTGCAATACAGGTGCCAGAACCACTGAGCTAAATTTCCAACCCAGGTAACATACTTCTTAAGCATCAGGTGAAGAGATAGGCTTCACCTGATCCAACTCATTCAACATTTGACAGATAAAGGCCCAGGGATCAAATAGGGCCTGGCCAAGAGGTCTGAGCAGGATTCCTGCTTACCTCAGCTCTAGCCCTAGTAACCATGCCTTTTCTCTGCCTGCTCTTACCCCAAAACAACTCCCCTTCTGCAGCAATGTCGGGTGAGGGTCTAGGAAGGCACTGCTACCATCTTCATCTTCTGTCACTGCAACTTTCCCTAAGTAGATGAAGTAAAAGCTGCTGCCCCTCTGCCCCTTTTTGATGATCACACGTCTGCGACCAAACCTGAGGAAAGAACATGGATAATTGATCTGTTACACAGTGAGTCCAAGGTCAACCTGAACTACATAGTTAGACACTGCCTCAAAAAAAGTAATAAGAATGGGCCTGGGACTTAGCTTAGTGGTTCCGGCACCTGTCTTGCAAGCACAAGGACCCAGGTTCGATCCCCGGTAACCACATACTATACTGGGCGTGGAGACTCACACCCATCACCAATCAGCACCACGTACCACAGTGCCGGGCGTGGTGGCTCACACCTGTAATCCCAGCACTTGGGAGGCAGAGGCAGGAAGATTGCTGTGATGTGAGTTTGAGGCTGAGCTCAGGGCCAGCCTGAACCACAAAGTGAGACCCTGTCTCAAAAAAAAAAAAAGTGATAAGAAAAGAAGAGAAATGAGGAAACCAGAGCAGATTCTTTCAGAGTGTCCTACCAGGACCTTCCCATATTCAGTGTCTCTTTAATTGTAGAAAGACTCTCAGTAAGTGAATGAATGAGATAAACCACTGCCCCCACACCAGTTAGCACCCACGTGAACTGACAGACATCACGACAGCTACCCTGTAGGAGTGTGGGCAGGACAAGATGCAGTATATCTTCTCATCTGGATTCTTCCTGTCCAGCCCAGCCCAGGGGCCAAGAGCTGTGCCTCTCACTAACCGTTCAAAGCGCATGACCCTAGCCAGGAGCAGCTGCAAGGACTCTTCGTAGTTTCGGAAGCTATCCAGAGACTGTAAAATGTTGCAGAGGACATGGATCTCATGGTCCTCCCTCCAGTCAGGCTTCTTTTGCATGATCTTAATGGCCTTTGGAGGAAAGTGACCCTAGGGAGAAGACACCAGAGTAACACACAAGTTCCAGCAGTGTCCCCCATGAGCCAGCTGTAACTCCCCACATTATTTATATGCTTTCCTATTCTCCAATATAACAGTGGTAGACATACACTGAGAACTACCTGTGTGCCAGGCATCTTATATGCCCATTTCACTGTATTCTCACCTCTTTCAAGAGCCTTATTCCCATCTCACAGATAAAGAAACTCAGAATTACATGTAGATCCGCCACACGTCAAGCCTCCTACCCCTGGTGACCCAGGCTCCCAGGGATCATGGGGCCTTGTCACACCTGCTTGACACCATCATACTATAATCCGAGAGACTTCTGCCTTTTGACTGAGCTAAGCCCACCTTCTCTGTGCCAAAGCTAGACAGCCATGACTCACAGAATCTCCACATATAGGTATAGTTTGTGCTTTCTTGTCTCCCTCAACTGATACAGACAGAATTGTCCTCAGATCTAGGGTTTTGTGGCTCCCAAATAGGACCTTGTTTTCTCATGTCTGAAGGGTAAAATGTAGGCAATTGCCTAATGTCAGATCCTGGCTACAAAACTGAAGAAACACAGAATTTGGATGACCTATATAATTAAGCTTTATGAGGGGATATGAGAAGTCTAACTGAGGATAGAAGAGACTGGCAACAGAAGCCATAAATGGGCCCCAAGGGAGTAAGGAAAGGGGCAAGGGATGGTGATCCTAGTACCAGGTTTAAAGTTTTGCTCTTTCCTTTTTCTCTCAGAGAACAACATGACTACTTCAGACGAGGGTCAAGTCAGGTCTGTACTAGTGAGAACTTTAGCTCTCCCTATAAATAGGTAGACTAATTTAAATTTAAAATTGGTTTTTAAACTTTAATATTTAGGATTTTGTGGGTAAAGTGAGAAAGATCACAATTATGCTTAAAATTCAGAGGACAATTTGTATACCCCAGAGCCTAACACAGACATAACGACATTCCTTCACCAGAACAGGAAAACCTTTTAAAGGATGTCCAGTACCTGGGGGAAGGGTAGGTGTGCCCACCCTCTTCTGCACAGCTCAGGGCTCACCCTCTAACACGCTAGCCAAGGCTTTTCCTACCATCTGTCTTCTCTCTCCTCTGTCTGGGTCTCTCAAATCCTCTACTTTGCTTGTTAGTTTCCTACAAGTCCAAGCCCAGGATTTTCCCCAGTGGTTCTACTCAGCTATAGTGACAACCGGTTCACGGTCCTTATAGGCTCTGAATGCCAGGATGGAGAGTCACTAGCATTGGCTACCTTATAGATAAGGAGACTCAACTGGCTTGCTCAGGGAGGACACATTAGACTGGTGGCAGAGTCTGGAGCTCTTCTGGTAACCAGCCAGTGCTTCTTCCAAGCCATGGTACAAACAGAAAATCCAAAGAAAGGTTAGAGCTATGCATACCTCTTCTGCAATAAAGTCCATGGTATCAAATATAATTCGGCCTTGCTTCTTTTTCTGAAAGAAGAGGTAGGGAGAGGAGGGAGAATGAGGACAACTCCCCAAATTCTTCATCTAAGTCTTCTTTTTAGCTGGGTCATAGGAGACTTCCTGTCTGCTGGCCCTTTCATGTACACCTCTGCTCAAAAGCTCCCACTGAACACTACACTGTGTCCAATACCAACAACATCGTTATGAAGACAGAAAAACATGGGGGGGGTGCAGAGAAGACACAGAAGGATAGAGAAAAAAGAAGAGGGAAAAGAGGCAATCAGAGAGGAAAATACAGAGGAGGAATACAACAGAAGGAACAAGGGAAGCCAGGCTTTAAATGGACATAGTGAGTCAAGTATAGTGAATTACACTGTTCTTATCTTAATTCATTTAGTCATTAGGACAAGAAACATTTTTTTTCTAAGATAGGGTTTCACTCTACAATTCAGTTCAGGTTTGAACTCACTACGTAGCCCAGGCTGGCCTTGAACTGGAGGTAGTCCTCCTGCCTCAGCCTCTGAAATGCTGGGATTATAGGCATGGAGCCCCTATGCCCAGCCAAAGCAGATTTTATTAAGCCCCACGGACTTGAGATGAGCAAAGAAATTTGTTTAAGGACAATTTACAGCAAGTAAATAGCCCAGCTGGGATCTGAGCCCTGGTTTTTCTAGATCACGTAGAGAGGAGGAAGAAAGAGATCTTGGGGATCAGTTAATATGATTCTCTTTTCTGACAATGAAGAAATGATGTGGAAAGAGTAGAGAATATGTACTGAAAGGTAGGAAAAGGAATGAGACAAACCAGAGGCCCATTTTCTGCTCTAGGAATGCCTCAGATTGTTCTCTCATGTTCTTATGGACTTATGCCTTCTCCTCTCGCTCTTGTATCACTTAAGGATCCATGTGGTTCTTATTAGGGAGATTACTAAAGGAAGAGTTGGTGCTCAGAAATAACCAGATTCATTCTCTCTACTGGCTATCTCTACCTGACCCTATGTTCCAAGTCCAAAAGCAAAAGCAATTCTGGGCAATAAGAGCAAAGCAGGAGCCATCACAAATTTGACTTAGCAAAGCCTGGTAGTGTACACACTTGGGAGGCTGAGGCAGGAGGACTGCCATGAGTTGGAGGCTAGCCTGGGTGATATAGTAAGTTCAATGCCACCCTAAACTAGAGTGAGACTCTGTCTAAAAAAAAAAAAAAAAAAGTCTAGCTTTAAGTTATACTACAAGGCTAAAAATAGCATAATACTGCCATTAAAAATAATCCCAGACATGGGCCGAGGAGTTAGCTCAGTGGTTCCGGCGCCTGTCTTGCAAGCGCAAGGGCCCAGGTTCGAGCCTCGGTAACCACATACCATACTGGGCATGGAGACTCACGAGCCCAGCAGCAACCAGTACTACATAGCACAGTACTGGGTGTGGTGGCTCATGCCTGTAATGCCAGCACTTGAGAGGCAGAGGCAGGAGCATTGCTGTGGTGTGAGTTTGAGGCTGAGCTCTGGGCCAGCCTGAACTACAAAGCGAGACCCTGTCTCAAAAAAAACCAAAAAAACAAACAGAAAAAAAAAAAAAAAACCCAGACACATTCAGCTATTTGATTTTTTTTTTTTTCCTAAGACAGGGTCTCGTTTTGTAATTCAGGCTGGCCCTGAGCTCACTATGTAGCCCAGGCAAGCCACATCAATCTTCCTCCTGCCTCTGCCTCCCGAGTGCTGGGATTATACGTGTGAGCCACCACAACTGGCATTGTGGTATGTAACGATGGTCGGTGAGTGGGGATTGAACTAGGGCTCTTGTGCTTGTCAGGCAGACACCAGAACCACTGAGCAAAATTCTTGGGCACTGCTATTTGATCTTTGAGAAAAGGGCTAAAAACATATGCTAGAGGAAAAAGAACCTCCTTAGAAAATAGTGTTGGGGGGGCGGGGAGTTAGCTCAGTGGTTCCAGCGCCTGTCTTGCAAGCGCAAGGGCCCGGGTTCGATTCCCCGGTAACCACATAACAATACTGGGCATGGAGACTCACGCCCAGCAGCAACCAGTACCACATACCACAGTGCCGGGTGTGGTGGCTCACGCCTGTAATCCCAGCACTCGGGAGGCAGAGGCAGGAGGATTGTGATGTGAGTTTGAGGCTGAGCTCAGGGCCAGCCTGAACCACAAAGCGAGACCCTGTCTCCAAAAACCTAAAAAAAAAAAAGAAAATGAAAAAAAAAGAAAATAGTGTTGGGAAAACTGGCCATCCACATGCAGACAACTGAAGCTGGACCCATATCTTTCACAATGTACTAAACTAAAATAAAAAGGTTTCAAAGATCTAAATATTAAAAACAGCCAAGCCTGGTGGCTCATGCCTGTAATCTCAGCACTCAGGAGGCAGAGTCAGGAGTTTCTGGGAGTTCAAAGCTACTCTGAGCTACATAGTGAGTTCAGGGCCAACCTGAAATGCAAAGCAAGACCCTGTCTCAAAAAGCCAAACCAAGAACAGAACAAAACAAAAAATCTGGAACACTTAACCTACTGGAAAATAAAACAGAAAAGAACTGAAGTCAGTAGGTAAGTCAGGGGGTAAGCAAGGATTTTTTTTGAACAGAGCTCCAATTGCACAAGAAATAATAGTAAAAATCACCAAATTGGGATTACATCAAATTAAAAAGTTGTACATCAAAGGGAACAATCAACAAAAGGAAGAGACAACCTACAAAGGTAGAAATAATTTTCTTCCAGTACTAAGGATCAAACTTAGGATCTCGTTACCAGGCAGGCAAGGTGCCACTGCATTACATCCCTGGCCCTAGGAAATAACTTTTTCCAACTATTCCTCAAACAGAGGACTAATACCTAGAATACATAAGTAACTCAAAACATTAGAACTTTCCAAATAAAATACCTAATAAAAAAAGAGCAAAAAGAGAATACATACTGTTCAGAAGAAGTACAAATGGTCAATAAACAGGAAAAAAATGTTCAGTGTCTTTAGTCATTAGAGTAATGCAAATCAAAGCAACATTAAGATTTCATCTTAAGGCTGGGGAGTTAGCTCAGTGGTTCCGGCACCTGTGTTGCAAGCGCAAGGACCTGGGTTCGATCCCCGGTAACCATATACAATACTAGGCATGGAGACTCACACTCAGCAGCAACCAGTACCACATACCACAGTGCCAGGCGTGGTAGCTCACGCCTGTAATCCCAGCACTTGCGAGGCAAAGGCAGGAGGATTGCTGTGATGTGAGTTTGAGGCTGAGCTCAGGGCCAGCCTGAACCACAAAGTGAGACCCTGTCTTAAAAAACCTAAAAAAAAAAAAAAAAAGATTTCATCCTACACCAGAAAGAAGGGCAATCATCAAGAGCAAATAACAACAAATGCTGGCATGCTCCTTTTATATTGTCAGTGGCAATGTAAACTACAACAACCATTATGGAAACCAGTATGGTGATTCCTCAAATAACTAAAAAATAAAAATTCCATCTGATCCATCTATTCCCCTTTTTTGGTATCTTCTCCAAAGAGCTAAAGACATCATATTAGAGTGACACATACATATCAATGTTCATAGCAGCATGATTCATAACAGCTAATCCTGGAAACAGCCTGTACATCCATCAACAGGTGAATGAATAAAGAAAATGTAGTACCTATACAGAACAGAATACTACTTTGATATAAAGAAGGATAAATTGAGATATTTGTAGGAAAACAGATGCAACTGGAAAGCACGCAGAGTGAAATCAGACACATAAGCTTAAATACCATATAGTTAGTATCTATCATACTAAGGCAAAATGTAAATAAAGAGCAAAATAAAAAACTGACAGAAACAGGAAGATAGAATTTTTGCAAATGGGAAGGGAGAGGAGAGCAGGGAAAATAAAAAGATTTAAGACATGTACCAAATACAAAAATGTAAACATCTGTTGCAAATATGAAGTTTAAAAATGTAACAATAATAAAAATGGGGAAAGGGGATCTAGACATGGATGGAAATGGAGGTTGGTGGGGGGAGGAAAGAAAAATGAATCAAGATGTGTTATGTACATGCACATTCTTCCTAAGATGAATGTAAAATTCATGTATTACAAACATCTACTAATTTAAAAACAAACAAAAAAACCCAGCTCTGTTTGACTCCCAAACTCCTTATGGCTCTTGAAGGTTTGGTTGGAATGAGACAATGTCTTTCTCATTCCTTAGTTTCTTTCTATACAGAGAAGTGGAGGAGTGCAGTGTCTTAGCAGAACACTACTAATCTTTCTCTTTTCATCTAGAGGAAAGATAAACTCTTCGGTGAGTTTGGAAGGAGAAACAACATCCTCCTTTTCCTCCCTCCTGAGCCCATATTCTGCTCTTCATGAGCTCAGAATACCAGGCCCTGTTAATGTACTACTGCACTAAGGCCTGTCTCTGGCCATGAAAGGCTGGCTAATTCTGGATTCAGTATTAGATGATATAAGCCATACCATCTCCAATAATCTGTCTGTCATTAACAAAGTGACAGCTGGATCTCCCATCTGTTTTATCTTCTGTCCTCTCTCTCAGTTGGTTCTAAGCATGGGCTGGGAAGCTGAGTACTATTTATTGAACCCCTTTAAATCCTAATAATCCTACTAAACTTAGCTGCTTACATCCCAGAAGGAGAAGATAGGGTTTCTTCTGTAAATAGGCTCAACAATTTGATATTCCCGGAATCCCCTGAGGCCTTGGCGGAACATCTTACAGACCCGGATCATCATTATTATATCCATAACGAGCTGGTACAACCCCTGTGGAAACAAAGCAAATAAGATCAGTGGAAACCATCTGTTCTCAACAGGCAATAGCAAGTTGGCTGGCACTTAACAAGGTGAAATTTAACAGGATTAAATGCAGTGGTATTCTGGAACAATGCTTACACATTCCAGAAATTCATAGTTGAAACTATGTTAGTAGTTTCAAACTGGCCACAGTGGAAATAATCATGCCTAAGAAGCTGACAACTACACATTCTTGTAATTCCAGCTACTCAGAAGGCTGAGACAAGAGGATCACAGATCCTAGGGCAGCCTTGACCACATAGCAAGTTCAATGCTGTTTTCGTCAGGTCTAGGTTATCCAAGCTGTTCTCAAATTCAGATAATCTTCACTCAGGCTTAAGTGGTCAATAGCCACCACATCTGGATGTTTCTGTTTTTAAAACAAGGCTTTGATGGACTGCATTGTGAGATTTTTTTTTTTTTTTTTGAGATAGGGTCTCGCTTTGTAGTTCAGGCTGGCTCTGAGCTCAGCCTCAAACTCACATCACAGCAATCCTCCTGCCTCTGCCTCCCAAGTACTGGGATTACAGGCGTGAGCCACCATGCCCAGCACTGTGGTATGTGGTACTGATTGCTGCTGGGTGTGAGTCTCCACGCCCAGTATTGTATGTGGTTACCAAGGATCAACCAGTCCTTGCGCTCGCAAGACAGGGGCAGGAACCACTGAGCTAAATCCCCAGCCCTGCATTGTGAGATCTTATCTCAACAAAACAAGAGCATATCTCAGGGAAATACAGGTCCAGTGTAGCAGGGCATACATGAGTTCAAGGCCAACCTGACTACACAGCAAGACCTTGTCTTAAAAATACAAACAAAATTAAATAAAAAGGAAATATGAGGAGGGTATCTTATTAATATGACTGACATGTAGTACAACTATTATCAAGCATTATTCTAATAGGTATTAACTAATTTAATCCTCAAGAGTAAATGAATGTATTAGGCCCTATTTATCACTGTCCTTTAGAGAGGAGAAAATAAAGTCATAGCCAATTAACTGGTCTAGGGTCACATCGCTAACAGGTGAAGGGGATTTAAACTCAGGCTGTATGACTTCAGAGTATACATCATCCTATACTAGAAAGAAGGGCAATTGTCAAGAGCAAATAACAACAAATGCTGGCATGCTCTTTCTGTGTTGTCAGTGGCAATGTAAACTACAACAACCATTATGGAAACCAGTATAGTGATAGCTCAAAGAACTAAAAAATAAAAATTCCATTTGATGCATCTATTCCCCTGTAATTTATCCTGTGACTTGGCCTTGTTTCCCAATCTTGTTCTCTCTGGATCTGAGTAGTCAGAAGGGTGGGTACAGAACAGGACTTTAGGGTGCAGTGTGGCCTAGTATACAGGGTTAGTAGGCTACAGTGCAAGGATCAGAATTCAGTCCTTTAGGGACTCATCTGAAGCTCCTTCCTTTGTGCCACACTATGACTCCAAAGGAACAGGTTGTGTATCATTTATCCATGGCCCTTTCTACATCTGCATCTTCTTCCCTCAAAATGCCTATTTGTTTAATGATCCACTCAGGAACACTCTACCCCACCCCACCCTGAGCCTTTTTCGCTCCTCACCAATTCCTTCTTCAAAAGCAGCCAGGAATGAGACACCAGTTGCCTCCTCATGGCTCCTAAATCAGCAAATGGGACAAATAGCCCCTTTACGTCTCTAGATGAGAATGATAAACCTTGCCCCAGAGATACAGTTATGCTAGAAACAAAGTGCTCCTTCAGTGGCAAGACAAGAGGTCCTCTCCACTCCTCACGCCTAACCCATAGCTGCTGGAAGCTTGATTCTGAGAAAATCTAATTTCTAGAATCTACTTATGTCACAGTGAAAGATTCCAGAGGGAAGAGGGGGAAATGAAGAATTAGAATCAGGACTTCTGAGCATTATCTCAGTTAATTCTTACAACCTCCACAGGATGAAAGACCTTAAACCCAACTCTATACATGAGGACACTGGCTAATGACTCCCAGAGTAATAGGACCACCTTAAAACAATCAGGAGGCTTCTAGGCCATGAGTAGGAACATTCAACACCTTAACCTGGAATTCAGTATAAGGCTTAGAACTTGAGACCCTAAATTGGGTATATGGTACTATACCATAAGTCTAGTTAGATCAAGATAATCAGGAAAACTCAGAAAAACAGAAGACCTCAACTAAGTGTGGTATCAAATGTTGAAATGATCTTGGTAATAGAAATGACTCTGGGGTCCTTTTAAAAGTAGTAAAGATGAGATCTAGAATATTTTTTCTTGTTGGGCATGGTGGTACATGCCTATAATCTGTTGGGATTATAAGTATGTGCCACTATGCCCAGCAATTATTTCATTTTAAAAGGACCTATAGTAAAAAAGAAATTGATATATTTAAATCATTTTTAGCATTGTTATAGAAAGAATATTCCCCATGCCTTATGCAGTGAGGCTTTATTAAGATTATATAATAAATATCAATAAAATAACTTATTCTGAAAAAAACTACTACATGAAATAAAAACAATATATATATATAAAGAAATATATATATAAAGATATATCTTTATATAAAGAAATCACATATGCATATATTACCATAATAAACAGGAGAGGGAGGCAGGGAACAAGAAAAATGTCAGATGAAAGGGAAAGAAAGAAAGAGAGAGAGAAAGCTAGAAAGAAGGAAAGGAAAAAGGGAGGGAGGGAGGAAGGAAGAAAGAAAAGAAGACAAAAAAGAGGGAGGGAAAAGAAGAAAGCAGTCAGGCAGGAAGGAAAGAAGAAAAAATTAACATGAAGCAAATAATCACAATGAACTTCAAGGGCTTAGTAGATTTTAAAAAGGAATTTAAAAAATAACACAATCAAAGCAAAGAATGATTCAAAAAATCAGTGAGACTGGAGTCCAATGTGGTAGCCCACGCTTATAATCTTGTCCTGGGATTATAGGTGTGTGCCACCATGCCTGTCAATTTTTTCCCACCACTCAGGAGGCTGAGACAGGAGGACTGTCACAAGTTTGAGGCCAATCTGGGATATATTGTGAATTCAAATTCAGCCTGGATTATATGCTCAGACCTTGTCTCAAACACCCCACCAAAAGAGAATAAATAAGGAGACAATTGGAGGAAATGGCAGATAACAGAAAAAGAGTAATTAAAAAAAACTGTCTCCAAAGTAAAGGTCAGTTCACAAAAATTAAAAAAGGATGAAAATAGGATAGGAATGCAAAAAGCAAGTGAAACAGTTGGAAATAAATGGTTTAAAAGGAGTCAAGAAATATACAGCTATCTGGGGATTTAGCTCAGCAGCACCATGCCTGCCAGACAAGCGCAAGGTCCTGAGTTTGGTCCCCTGTACAAAAAAAATAATATAACACACACTCTTGAAGTTCCATGGCTGTAAGTTCTGTTCTGTTTTATTTTTGTCAGGTCTAGGTTACCCAAGCTGTCCTCAAATTCAGATAATCTTCACTCAGCCTTAAGTACTAGGACTAACTATAGCCACCACATCTGGATGTTTTTGTTTTTAAAACAAGGCTTTGTTGGGTAACCCAGACTGGCCTTGTAGTGGCTATGTATACCATGTTGACCTTAACTTGTAATACTTCTTTCCCAGCTTCCTGAGCACTGGGATTACAGGCATGTGCCATTATGGTGGACCACAGGTTTACATTTTAAAACATCTTTCAAAACTGATAGTTAAGAAACAGAAATATAAACTTATCTAGATATAGGGCCAGAGATATAGCTCAATGGCATGGCACCTGCCTGCCAAGTGCAAGGTCTTGAGTTCAATGCCAAGTACCAGAAAAAAAATAATAAAGATATAAAGATAACCTAATAATAATAACTAAGATGGGATTGTGAAAGGAAGAACAGAAGCAGAAGTATAATAATTCTCTTTACTTCTGAATTTTGCACCATGTATCCTATTCAAAATGAATGAAGACTTTTTTTTTTTAAAACAGGGTCTCACTTTGTAGTTCAGGCTGGCCCGGAGCTCACTATGTAGCCCAGGTGAGCCTGGGGCTCACGTCAATCCTCCCGCCTCTGCCTCCAGAGTGCAGGGATTACAGGCGTGAGTCACCACGCCCAGCACTGTGGTATGTGGTACTGATTGCTGGTCAGAGAGAGTTACCACGCCCAGCATTGTGGTATGTAGTTACCAGAGAACAACTCATGATCCTGTGTTTGAAAGGCAGGCACCAGAACTATTGAGCTAAATCTCTGGCCCAAATAAATATATTTTTAAGGAATAAAATCAACTCGGTATAATGAAAAAAGGCAGTTACTGGTATTGTATCACGTACAACCAGTTTCACTGAAACTCACTGGGACCCAGATCTCAATAGAATGGAAATTGGTGCAAGGTGAAAAAAGAAAAAGTTCCCAGACTCCTAAATTTACAACACCTTACCAAGTATGAGAATTACTAATAATTAAATTAATTATATACAATCAAACTTGACTAAGCACTCTGGATCAATTATCTCCAGCACATCAAAGCATCAAAGATAAAGTAGATCTTCATCTCAAGACCAAACATACATGATAAAACAGTGAGCAAAGTGAGCAAAGTCATGGGATGAAGTAGAGAAAACTTTACATACCTGATATTTAAAACACAAGAATAAGGGCTAGAAATTTAGCTCAGTGGTTCCAATGCCTGCCTAGAAAATTCAAGGTCTTGAGTTTGATCCCTGGTAACTACATACAGCAATACTGGGCATGGTGACTCATGCCTGTAAGCACAACACTGATAACTACCTATCGCAATGCCAGTTGTAGTGGCTCATATCTGTAATCCCAGCACTCAGCAGAGAGAGGCAGGAGGATTGCTGAGTTCGAGGCTAGGCTGGGCTACATAGTGAGCTCGGGGCCAGCCTAAACTACAAAGTGAGACCCTGTCTCAAAATAAATAAATAAATAAAAAGAAACAAAGCACCCAAAACTGGGGGCTGAGAGCCTTTGCACTGAGCCACATCCCCAGACCCTTTGTTACATTTTGACAAAAGGTCTTTCTAAATCACTGAACTGCCCAGACTCAGATCAAATTCCAATCTCTTATCTCAGCCTCCCAGAGTGTTGGGATTAGAGATGTACACCACCATACCTGGTGTCCTATGTGCTTTCTTATTATTTGAAACTGATTCTTCTTCACTGTAATCCAAGCTGGCCTTCTAGACTAATGTGGTATCAACAAGATCCTAGAATTACTCTCTACCAAAAATCTGATTTTTTGTGTTTCACTTTGTTTTGCTTTTTGTTTGAGATGGGGTCTTGCTCTGTAGTGCAGGCTGGTCCTAACCTCATTCTGTAGCCCAACCTGACCTCAAACTCTCAGCAATCCTGCCTCAGCCTTCTGAGTTCTGGGATTAGAGGTGTGTGCCACCATACACAGCTTCGAAAATCTGATTTTTTTTTTTTTTTTTTTTTTAGTTTTTTGAAACAGGGGCTCACTTTGTAGTTCAGGCTAGAACTCAGCCTCGAATTTAGCAATCTTCCTGTCTCTGCCTCCCCAGTGCTAGGATTACAGGCATGAGCCGCCATGCCTGGCATTGTTGTATGTGGTTACCAGGGATCGAACTTGGGACCTTATACTTGCAAGGGAGGCTCCAGAACCACTGAGCTAAATCCCTAGCCCAAAAATCTGATCCTTGCTTACAGGTAACATGCATTAAAATTTTCTATTTATCAGAAGGTTGAGGCAAGAATATCACTGGGAGTTTGAAACTAGCTGAGCTCACACAGTGAAGTCTAGTCCAGCCTCAACTATATAATGAAACTCTGTCTCAAAAAAATATCTTTTTCTCTTTTAAAAACAATGCAAAGTAGTAAGTTTTTGCACAAGTACATGAGGAAATTAGAACCCTAATTAGAATTCTTAGGTCAATGGTAAGAAAGTAAAATGGTGGAACTACAACAGAAATAGTATGGTGGTTCCTCAAAAAGTTAAACATAGAAATTATTACACGATCCAGCAACTTGACTTTTGGGTATATGCCAAACCATGTAAAAACAGATATCTATACAGCAATATATATATATATATATATATTTTGAGACAGGGTCTCACTTTGTAGTTCAAACTGGCCCTGAGCTCACTATGTAGCCCAGGCAAACCTCGAACTCACAATAATCCTCCTGCCTCTGCCACCCAAATGCTGGGATCATAGGCATGAGCCACCATGCCCTGAATTGTGGTATGTGGTACTGATTGCTGGTAGGCAAGTGGCAGCATACCCTGCACTGTTGTACGTGGTTAACAGGATCAAATCCAGGACCTTGAGCTTGCAAGGCAGGTGCCAGAACCACTGAGCTAAATCCCTGACCCTGTACAGCAATACTGACAGCAGTATTATCCACAATCACCAAAAGGTAGGAAACAACCAAAATATCCATGACAAGTGAACAGATAAAGGGAAAATACTTACTGTGCTTCACATTTTGAAACAATTCTTCACTTTCTGACATCTTGAAACTTTAATCTACAAAGTTCAGAAGAATGAAATATATATAAATGAAATATATATAGATACATATACATGTATATTATGTATATACATATCCATGTATATTACTCAACCTTAAGAGGAAATAACATTCTAATAACAGCATCATGTGAATGAACTTTGAAGACATTATGATAAGTTAAATAAGCCATTCACAAAAGAGTAAATATTTGCACATTGGCTGAACCCAGTGAATTAATTAATATCTCTAGACCTCAATTTCTCATCTATAAAGTGTCATATAAACTTAAGAATGGCTAACATAAAATTTGTGTTGTTGTTGCTGCTGCTGTTGCTCACATGCAGTTCAGGCTGGTCTTTGAATTCACCATTTAGTCCACGCTGGCCTCAAATTTGTGGTAATCCTCCTACCTTGGTCTCCCATATATTTTTTTTTTTTGAGGCAGGATCTTGCTAAGCTGTACTTCAGCTGCCTGTGATTTTTTTAAAAGACCACAGATAGAACTTCTAGAACATTAAGTACAATAATATGTTGGTTCATGAATGCTTCTTTCCACAAACAATTAGTTTCTCAAACAAAAAATGTTCAACAAAATTTCGTTTCCATTTACAAACTCCACATCTGGTGACAAATACAGCCATGGCTATCTTTCTCACGCAAATACAGCTGTGGCCATTTTCCCCCAAACTGTCAAACAAATTAAATTCATGAATGGAGGTACCACTGTCCATGTGTTCTCTTCATAACTATTCCCATTTAAAAATTTACTAAGTGCGGGCCGGGAAGTTAGCTCAGTGGTTCCGGCGCCTGTCTCGCAAGCGCAAGGACCTGGGTTCGATTCCCCGGTAACCACATAGCAACCAGTACCACATACCACAGTGCCGGGCGTGGTGGCTCATGCCTGTAATCCCAGCACTCGGGAGGCAGAGGCAGGAGGATTGTGATGTGAGTTTGAGGCTGAGCTCAGGGCCAGCCTGAATCACAAAGCGAGACCCTGTCTCCAAAAACCAAAAAAAAAAAAAAAAAAAAAAAAAAAATTTACTAAGTGCATACTCTGTGCCAGATCCTATACCAGTTCCTTTACTCATTAGCTACTTCAGAGCCACCTTTATGTGACTGTTTTATTCCTAAGCTCTGAAAGATCAGATGATTACCTGAAGCTATATCATGAAATAATTCATGGCAACTGTATTTGTAATATCCCTATATTAGAAATAATCCAATGTTCTCCAACAAGAAAATGGCTAAATAAACTGAAACATCCATATCATGAATGACTACTCAGCAATAGTAAGGAATAGACCATTTACATACAAAAACTTGGATGAATCTTCAGAGATCACTGAGTAAAAAAAAAAAGTCAATCTCAAAATGTTATACACTGTGTGATTCCATAAATATAATTTGGGGGGGAGGTTGAGACAGGATCCACTATGTAGTTCATGCTGGCCTTGAAATCACTATGTAGCCAGGCATGGTGGCTCAGGCCTGTAATCCCAGCACTCAGGAGGCAGAGGCAGGAAGACTGCCTCAAATTCAAGGCCAGTCTGAGCTACACAGTGATTTCGAGGTCCGCCTGAACTACAAACCAAGATCCTGTTCAAAAAAACTAAATAAAAGAAAAAATATGAAATTACTACGCAGCCCAGGCTGGCCTCCAAATCAGCGTGATCCTCCTCCCTCAGTCTGTGGATTTGCAGGTGTACATTATCATGCTCACCCTTATATAACTTTTTTTTGTTTTTTTTTGAGACAGGGTCTCGCTTTGTAGTTCAGGCTGGCCCTGAGCTCAGCCTCAAACTCACATCACAACAATCCTCCTGCCTCTGCCTCCCGAGTGCTGGGATTACAGGCGTGAGCGACCACACCTGGCACTGTGGTATGTTGTACTGACTGCTGCTGGCCGTGAGTCTCCACATCCAGTATTGTATGTGGTTAACCAGGGATAGAATCCGGGCCTTGTGCTTGCAAGACAGGTGCCGGAACCACTGAGCTAAATCCCCGGCCCTATATAACATTTTTGAACAGCAAAATTATATAGATGAAAATAAGACTAGTGATTATTATGCATAAGAGTATGGGATGGAAAGAAAAAAATGTGTGCAATTACAGATGTCAGTGTTGTTTGGGGATCAAACAGTTCTAGATATTGACTATTTTTTTTTTTTTGAGACAGTCTCACTTTTGTAGTTCAGGCTGGCCCTGAGCTCAGCCTTGAACTCACAGCAATCCATCTACCTCTGCCTCCCAAGTGCGGAGATTACAGGCATGAGCCACCACACCTGGCACTGTGGTATGTAGTTCTGATTGCCGGCAGGTGTGAGTTTCCATGCCTGGCATTGTTGTATATGGTTACGAAGGACTGAACCTGGCCCTTGTGCTTGCAAAGTAGGTGCCAGAATCACTGAGCTAAATTCCCGGCCCGATACTGACTACTGTAATAGTTATATGAATGTACATGTGGCAAAATTCCAAGACCTACAAACATATGCATGCAAACAGGTACATATAAAACTGGGAAACAAGCTGAGCATAGTGACACATGCCTATAATCATAGCACTTTGGGAGGCTGGCATAGGAAGCTCAGAAGTTCAAGTCTCTTAGCATGACTGTCACAATTTTTTTTTTCTATTTTTGAGACAGTGTCTTACAAAATGGCCCTGAGATCACTAAGTAGCCCAGGCAAGCCTCAAATTTAAAGCAATCTTCCTCCCTAGTGCTGGGATTATAGGTGTGAGCCACCATACCCAGCATTGTGGTATGTGGTACTGATTGGTGATGAGCTGAGTCACCACACCCAGCAATGTGGTATGTGGTTACTGGGGGTTGAACTAGGGACCTTGTGTTTGAAAAGGCAGGTGCTGGAACCACTGAGCTAAGTCCCTGGCCTACATTTTTTTTTTCTTTTTGAGATAGTCTTATTATGCAGTTTAGGCTGGCCTTGAACTCATAGTCATCCTCCCGCCTCAGCCTTCCAAGAGGCAGGATTATAGGTGTGCACCACCATGCCCAGACTGTGTCACAATTTTTTTTTTTTTGAGACAGGGTCTCACTTTGTATTTCAAGCTGGTTCTGAATTCACTATGCAGCCCAGGCCAGCCTTGAATTCAGAGCGATTCTTCTGCCTGCCTCCTGAGTGCTGGGATTACAGGCATGAGCTACCACACTCAGCATTCACAAAATTTTTAAAAAATTTAAAGAGGCTGAAATGCAGCTTAGTGGCAGAAGACCCAAAGGTTTGATCCCCAATACCACCAACTAAATAGAAAAACAAACAAACAAAGCAAACCACACTGGGAAATCCTAAGAATAAGGTCTACAGATTGCACCTATGTCTGTTTTCTCCTTTTGATATAGTACTATAGTTATGCAAGATGTTATTATTGGAGAAAACTAGGTGAAGAGTAGGAGAGAACTCCCTGTACTATTTTTGCAACTTTCTATGAATATAGAACTATAAAAAGTTTTTAAAGATATGCAGGCTTGGGCCGGGGAGTTAGCTCAGTGGTTCCGGCGCCTGTCTTGCAAGC
>PVIR01027487.1:0-22891 GCA_004026965.1 Petromus typicus | reverse complement strand
GCCTGTCTTGCAAGCGCAAGGGCCCGGGTTCGATTCCCCGGTAACCACATAACAATACTGGGTGTGGAGACCCACACCCAGCAGCAACCAGTACCACATACCACAGTGCCGGGCGTGGTGGCTCACGCCTGTAATTCCAGCACTCGGGAGGCAGAGGCAGGAGGATTGCTGTGATGTGAGTTGGAGGCTGAGCTCAGGGCCAGCCTGAACCACAAAGCGAGACCCTGTCTCAAAAAAACCTAAAAAAAAAAAAAAACAAAAAAACAAGACAAAACAAAACTACATCCGGTGACTTCCAATGCTTAAACAGCCTCACCTCAAATAGCATGGGCCACCGGAAACGTCTCAAGTCACCACCACTTTCCCTGTCTCAGGAAACAGATCTACCATTAGCTGTAAGCTCAGAGAATCATCTGTTTCCCTTGTCATAGCTTTTACCACATGGATTACCTCTCATTTCAGATTTTAGGTTTCTAAGGTAAGAGATCATATCTGTGACATTTAGCAATTAGCACATGACACTGAGGGAATGTGTGGGGCAAATGCTATCAATCTGACTTCTTCCTCAGCAGTGAAACTTTTCTGTAAAGAAATAGATATTCTCATAAAAAGTGGCCCACCAGCAAACTATAACTTATTATTTCCATCTTGATTATTCTATAAAATACACAGTTTTGCTTTTTGTTTTATCCCTTCAGAAATATCTGTCACAGCTTTTTAGTGAGAAAATATTGCATCTGCAAGCATGCTGACACGTACTTGTAATTCCAGCCCTTTGGGAAGAAGAGACAGGAGGATTCCAAATTCAAGCTAGTCTGGGCCACCTATCATCCTAATGAAACCCTGAGTCAAAATTAAAAATTATTTTTAAAGGGGGACGGAGATAGAGATACAGCTCATTGTGAAGGCCCTGTGTTCATTCGCCAGTAACGAGAGGAAAATAGGCACAAAAAAGCAAATCATCAATTTATTCATCAAAAACTTGATAGTCAGATACATCAGATACATGTTCACTGATAACTTTATTTTGTGTGGTACTGGGGATTGAACCCAGGGCTTCTGGCATATCAGGCAAGCTGTTTACCACTCAGCTATATCCCCAATCTGTATTTAAGACTTGAAATAGTTTGTCAACATCACTGTACACACTCATTATTGAAACACGTCATACACAATGGAAATGATAAAACACACAATCATGACTACAAGAAGTTAGACTGCACACGATTTCTTTCCCTGAGCTATTTATTTATTCATCTGCTCAATTGCTGAACATTCATGGACAGGTTAATTTTCTTAGTATTTTCTACATGAACATTGATGAAGAAGATAATCTGGATTTAGAGAGGAATAACTTCCTGGAGCAGAGAAATCTTCCTCTAATGTAATTAGAGAAAAATGTCTAACTTAGTCTTGCAGTTTTACTACATTAAAAAAAAATTCCTTCTGCACTGAGCTCTGTATTCTCCTGACCGTAGGAAAGCAATGCATCACTGGAATGCTCACTTGCTGCTGACGCACTTAGAACACCAGGAAGCATTTTCCCCAAAGAAGAAACGAGGGTGACAGATGAGGAAGTAACCCAGGTGAAGCTACAGGCTGACAGTAGAGCAAAAGCTGCCACTCGTAACATCAGTCCCTGGACACCTGTAACAGCCTTACATCACAGACTCGGTAATACTCTACTGCTTTATGAAACATGATTGTGTTTACTCTCAACGTTCTGATGCATGATGGCACATTGCAAGTGTTTTTTTCTAATGGTAAGTTTTGAGATTCTGTTTAGAAAACAAAAAGAAAAATCACAGCAATGATTTGCTTAACTTTTATCATCAATATTTTCATTTCTAAATTCTGGTACCAAAAGCAAGCAACCTGCATGGAATATCCAATTTAATTAAATTTTCTACCATTCATACTAAAGAAAAAGGAAGCTATGGCAAAAATTTAGGATAAGTCAGTAACAAATTATGTTTTTATTCTTGGAAACAATACAACAGACAATTCTTAAGTCACACAGTCTTTTCTTTTTGGTGCTGGGGTTGAACCCAGGACCTTCACACTGAGCTACCTCACCAGCTCTTTAATTAAAATATTTTCAAATTTGAGACAGGATCTCATGAAGTTGCTAAATTGCCCAGGCAGGGCTTGAATTTGGGATCCTCTTGCATTAGCCTCCGAAAACACTGGGATTAAGGTATGCACAACTATGTTTGGTAAGTGACATATTCTTTAACTGAAATAATTAAACAAAACGTAGCATTGCTTAAGAAAACTTTATTTACATCCTTACCTAAAGGCCATGTAAAATAGTAAAAAGCATCAACTTAAATTTAAACTGGATTTACATGATCTATACTTTCCTACTATCTGCTGTATTTTTGGCTCACATTCAACTTTCTCATGAATTTGGTAAAAAATAAGTGGACAGTACAAAGATTAAACAGACCTACATTGCAGACCTATTTAAAATGAATGAAATGTCATTGTTTTCACAATATTTATTTTCAAAAAATTTTACATGGAACTTTTCATTTGCAATATAATCTTTAGTGTAAGCCCCTTTAGGTAACTTGTGTTTAAAGACTATTTTCTTGAAGTGGGCAGTATGGTTAAACAATGGAGAGTGTGCTTAGCACATAAAAACTCCGACATCTGTGCACCAGTGGGCCTTGAGCTCCCCAATATCAAAAACCTAAAAGTACTTGCTTAAAATTATGAAAAAATTTCATGGTAAAAACACAGAAATTAACTCCTAACAGTGGGTCCCAAAGTAAGAATCACACCAGGCAAGGTGAAAGTCACACACCCATGATCTCCTCTATGTGGTAGGGTAAGACACAAGGAATCAAATTCAAGGCCAGGCCAAAATAGTGAGACCCTATCTTAAAAAAAAAAGGGAAGGCTGCTTGCTTCAGCAGCACATGTACTAAAACCTGAAGGATATAAAGATGAGCACCAGCCCTGCATAAAAATGACATGCAAATTGATGAAGCATTCAATTATTTTTTCCAACCAAATAAACTGTCATAGTATACAAGAGACTAAATAGGGTTGGGGTAGCTAAAAGGACTACCATATAGAAGTGTTAAGATTCAATCTGCAGACACTGTAATAACCAGAAGCAATTATTTTGGCAAAATATAGGGACACATTCGAAGTCATTTAAAAGTAAGTAACACAAGGAGTAAATAGTAGCGGTGAGCATACAGAAGTGATAGTCACGGGGAGACAACATGCTATTAAAAATCTCTATATAGGCCACACTCTCTCCTCATTTCTCTAGTCCCCAACCTGCAGTACCCCAGTCCCCCTCAAAAAAGGGAGGAGAAAAAAAGAGAGGGCCATTCACAATGAGAAGAAAATGAACTGTCGATCAGTGGCTCACGCCTGTAATCCTGGAACTTAGGAGTCAGAGGCAGGAGGATCGCTGTAAGTTTGAGGATAGCCTGGGGTACATAGTGAGCTCAGGGCCAGCCTGAACTACAAAGTGAGACCCTATGTCAAACACACACACACAAACAAACAAACAACAACAACAAAAAAGAACAAAACAAGAAAATGAGCCAAAAGTTCACAGCGATTATATTCAAAATGCTCATGGTGAATTTCAGGGTAACAGGTAAAACACTGGATGAGATAACCAAAAGAGGTTAAAATTTGAACAACAGAATCAACAAGGAATGGAATCCTCTAAAAGTTGTAAAAAATGCCTGCAAAAAAAAAAAAAACTAGTATAGAATTTATTAACTGCAGAAATGGACATGTGAAGAAAAGTGTCTGATATTGAGGACAAAATACTGAACTGTAATAAAGAATTAAGAGAAGCCATGCTAAAAATCAGTAAGAGAGTGAGAAGACTATCGAGCAGCTACTAGATGACAAGCCCAATCTAAAGAGGAAAAATAGATGGATTCACTAACATGCTTACAAAAACCGCAGAAGAAAACTTCCTAAACAAAAGACTTTAAAATACAAGTAAGTGATGCTTATAGACTACTAAACAATTACAATGAAAGGAATTCCCCAGAACATCTTTATTAAATTAAGATATCCAGCAAAAAAATAAAATAAAGTAAAATCAAAGGCAGCCAGAGGAAAAACAAAAAATCACA
Organism: Petromus typicus; assembly: GCA_004026965.1. Lineage (NCBI taxonomy): Eukaryota > Metazoa > Chordata > Mammalia > Rodentia > Petromuridae > Petromus > Petromus typicus. The sequence goes on along the minus strand of PVIR01027487.1, from coordinate 18,776 downwards.
TATTAAGGTAAAGCAATTAGAATCACAGATTTCTCAACACTAATCCTGAAGGCCAGAAGAGCTCCAGACTGAAGTATTATAAGCCCTACAGTAAATAACTTTCAACCCAAATTAACTTACCTATCAAAGCTATTCTTCAAAATACATTAGATGGAAAAAATAAGGCATTTCTATGAAAAAGATCAGCTCAGAAGATTTATGAGGCAAAAACCAGCTCCAGAGAAAATACTCAAGAATATTTTGCACAGAAACAACAAACTGTACCTAACTAAACACAGAGGAACCTAATGACATCACAGTTTAAAAGCAAAAACTTCCAAAAAAAACAAACCAGGAAAAAAAAGGATTTACACTTGTCAGTAATAACTCTCAATGTTAAAAGATTCAATTCTGCAATTAAAAGACACAGACTGCCAGGATTTAGCTCACCTGGTAAGTGCAAGGTGCCGAGTTTGAGCCCCAGTACCACATACCACAAGGCCAAGGTGGCTCACACCTGTAATCCCAGCACCCAGGAGGGAAAGGCAAGATGGACTGTCGAGAGTTCGTTTGCAGCTACCCCGGGCTACATAGTGAATTCAGGGCCAGCCTGAACTACAAAGTGAGACCTTGTCTCAAAAAACTAAAAAAAAAGGAAAGAAACAAGATTGGCAGATCGGATCAAAACCACAACCCAACAATCTGTTGCATTCAAGAAACTCACCTAATCCAAAGATATTCATAGACTAAAAATTAAAGGATGGAAACAACTTTTCATCCCAAAAAGCATCCCAGCATCCCAAAAGCAAGCAGGGTAGCAATTCTAGTATCAGATATGGTAAACTTCAAGTTAAGACTGATAAGAAAGCTGAGAGTGGTGGCACAGGCCTGTAATCCTAGCAACTGGGAAGTTGAGGCAGGAGGGTCTGTGCAAGTTTCTAGCCAGCATGGACTACCCAGTGATTTTAAGACCACCCTGAACTAGGTGGGAAGACTGTGTCAAAAACAAAAAAAACCAAAACAAAACACCCTGATTAGAAGAGACAAAGAAGGTGACTACATGCTAATTATGGGAATACTCTAACAAGAATGGATAACATCAATAAACATATATGCACTCAACAATGAAGAACCTACCTTTATAAAAAACCTGCTAAAATTAAAGATCAAAAATATAATCATACTTTTACATAATCAACTTTTACAGAGAGAGATTAACTCAACAAAAAAGTAATAAAGAAATTTCAGAGCTGAACCACACCCTTGAACATAAAGACTTAATATACAATATACAGAATGTATCACTCCTCTACAACACAGTATCCATTCTTTTGAGGAGCACACAGTACTTTTTCTAAAACAGATCACACACTAGTCCACAAATATGTAGGAATAAATATAAAAGAATAGAAATTATCCTATGAACAATCACACCACTTACTGTGCAATGAAAATAGAAATCAGTGACTTAAGAAATTTCAGAAAAAGTAAAAACTCCTGGAAAATTAACAACAGTTGTTCATTAACAACTGAATAATCAATGAGTCACAGAAGAAATCAAAGAAATTTAAAAATTTCTAGAAACTAATGGCAATGACTGTACAACTCAATGAAAGGTCTAAAATTCATTGTACTTAGTGCTTACATTAGGAAAACAGAGCAAGCCCAAATAAAGAACCTTATGAGAAATCTTAAGATACCCAGGGAACAACAACAAATCTGCCCCAAATTGAAATTAATGAGGACAGTTATAAAAATGAGAGTGGAAATCAATGAAATTGAGACTAAATATACTGTAAAAATAAATCAACAAATTGAAGAGCTGCTTCTTGGAGAGACCATAGAAAATAGGTAAGCACTCAGCCAGACAAGAGAAAGACTTAGATTAATGGAATTAGAAATGAAAGAGGTGAAATCACAATTGTAGTCACTATATCCAGAAGATAGTTAACTACTTTGAAAATTATATTCCAGCAAATTAACAAATTTGGAAGAAATAGATTTCTATACACAAATTACCAAAACTAATCCAAGAAGTTATAAATATGCTCAACAGCCCAACAATGAAACTGACACAGTAATAAAGAATCTACCAATTAAGAAAAGCCCAGGACCTGATGGACTCATTGCTAAATTTTACAAAAGCTTTTAAGGGTGTTATGTCACCAGGGCTCCTCAAGCTCTTCAAATAAAATGAAAGAGATGGAGTGCTTCCACACTCATTTATGGTAGCCAACATCACCCTAATTCCAAGACCAGATAAAGACTCAACTAAAAAGGACAACTATAGGCCAAAACTTCTCAACAAAATATCAGGAAATAGAATGCAGCACATTATCAATAAGATGACACAAAATGAACAAGAGGCTTCATCCCAGAGATGTAAGGATGGTTCAACATATATAAGTCAATAAATGTAATATATCACAAAAATAGGAACGCAGTGAAAAAAATCATATGATCGTAGCAATATATGCAGAAAAGACTCTCAACAAAATCCAAGTTTTTCATGATAAACACTCTGAGGAAAACAAGTATAAAAGACTGTTTATAACAATCCAATAGCCACCATAATACTACATAGGGAAAAATGAAAAGTATCCCCCCTAAAATCAGGAATAAGACAAGAATGTCCACTGTCATATCTTCAATTCAACACAGTACTTGAAACATTAGCCAGTGCAATTAGGCAAGAGAAAAAAAATAAAAAGGATACACATATAGAAAAGGAAGAACTTGAATTATCATTATTTGTAGACGACATGATACTCAACATAGAAAACCGAAAGAACTCCACCAAAAAAACTACTAGAATTAATGAACTTGAAGCAAAGAGAAGTAACTGTATACAAAATCAACACACAAAAATAATTAGTATTTGTAGACCAACAATGAATGGAGGAGGAAATTATGAAAAACAATACCATTCACAATAGCTTCAAGAAAAATAAAGCATCTAAGAATTAGTCTAACCCAGGAAGTGAAAGACCTCTACAAAGAAAACTACATTACTCTGAAGGAGACTAAAAAGGTCATCAGAAATGGAAAGATGTACCTTGCTTCTGGAGAGGCAGAACCAATATTGTTAAAATGGGCATATTTCCCAAACTGCTGTGTAGATCCAATGCAGTCCCAATCAAACTATTTTATAGATCTAGAGAAAACCCTAAAATTCATGTGGACACACAGGAGACTCAGAAGATCAAAAGTAATTTTGGGCAATGAGAACAAAGCAGCATAGCAGCACCTGATTTTAAACTGTACTACAAAGCAACAGAGATTAAAAATGGCAAGATACTGAAACAAAAGCAGATATGTGGATCAATGGAACAGAACCAGGTATATAGAAACCTCCCCAGAATTATATTCAACAGTTTGATTTTTGACAAAGAGGCCAAAAATTTGTTGGAAGAAAGACAACCTATTCAACAAGTGTGTTGGGAAAAATAGCTACGGTAAATATGCTTGCAGAGGATCGAAACTAGATCCTTATCTTGTCTCATACACTAAATTAAAATAAAAATGGATCAAAGATTTAAACACCTAAACAGAAACACAAGACCTACTGGAAGATAAAATAGGTTAAAAACACTTAAAGACATAGGTGTAGGAAAGGATTTCAAAAATAGAACCTCAACCACAGAAGAAATAGCAAAAATTTACAAACGTGATTAACTCAGGTTTTAAAAGCTGTACAGCAGAAGAAACATTCAGAAGAGTGAAGAAACAACCTACACAATGGGAAAAACTATCCTCAGCTACTCCAAAGACAGGACTACTATCTAGAATATACAAAGAACTCAAAAAATTCGAGATCCAGTTAAGAAATGGGAAAGAGAAACGAACAGCCACTTCACAGAGGAAGAAATAAAAATGGTAAACAAATATGTGAAAAAACATGCATTATCTCTGGTCATCAGAGAAATGCAAATTAAAACAACACTAAGATTCCATCTTACTGTAGAAGAATAGCCATCATTAGGAAATGAAACAACAAATGCTGGCGAGGCTGTAGTGGAAAAGGAACCTTCCTACCTTGTTGGTAGGAATGCAAACTAGGACAACCATTATGAAAATTACTATGGAGATTTCTCAAAGAACTGAAATTAGAAATTCCTTGTGACTCAGCTATCCCCTACTATCCTCCCCAAAGAGCTTATGTCATCATACTACAGTGATACAAGCATACCAGTGGTGATAGGAGCACAATTAATGACAGCGAAATTCTGGAAGGAGCCAGCATATCCAGACAGCTGGATAAAGAAAATGTGATATCTCTGCATAACGGAATACTACTCAACTATAAAATATGGTAAACTGGAGAGACACTACTTTCAGTAGTGAAGTGCTCAAAAGGAACAAGGGCAAGGGGTGGGAAGAGGAAGGGAGATAAAAATGTGCTGGAGGAAAGACAATCTCTTCAACAAGAGTTTTTTTTTTTTGTGCAGAGTCTTTGGGTTTTCTATGTAGAGTATCATGCCACAAGAGTAAATACGTACCGGAGGAAAGACAGCCTCTTCAACAAATGGTGCTGGAAAGACTGGGCTATCCTCCAAAGACTAAAGTTAGGCCTATCTCTTTCACCATGTACTAAACTAAAATCAAAAGCGGATTAGAGACCTAAATATTACAGTAGAAACACTGAACCTATGGGAAAACAGGTTAGGTAAAACTCTTAGAGACATTGGATTAGGGACCTTATAAATAAAACCTCTGTCACATGAGAACTAGCAGAAGGAACCAACAAAAATGGAATCTTACTCTAGTAAAAGCTTTTGTACACCAAAACAAGCAACAGGCAGAACAAAAAGACAACCACAAATACGGAAAAAAAAATCTTTACTAGCTGTTCCTCAGACAAAGAAATATATCTAGAATATATAAAGAGCTTAAAAAAATCAGCACCCCCCCTAAATTTAAAGACCCAGTTAAAAAATGGGCTCTTGAAATGAACAGACACTTTTCAGAGGAAGAAGTAAAATCAGCCAAGAAGCATATGAAAAAATGTTCAATTTAACTGGTCATTTGAGAGATGCAGATGAAAACAACACTGAGATTTCATCTCACTCCACAAAGAATGGCTGCTATCTTGAAATTAACTAGCAATAAATGCTGGCAAGACTGCATGGAGGAAGGAACCCTTCTCTACTGTTAGTGGGAATGTAGACTGGTTCAACCACTGTGGAGATCATCTGTAGATTCCTCAAAAAACTAGGATTAAGGCTTCCATATGACCCTGCTATTCCCCTGCTAGGAACATACACGAAAGAGTTAAAAGAATCATATCACAGTGACATATATGCACCCATGTGCACAGCAGTTCATGGGGGATAGCTAAATCTTGGAAACAACCCAAATGTCCACTGACTGGAGACTCGATAAAGAAGATGTAGGTTTTTCTTTCTTTCTTTCTTTCTTTTTTTTTTTTTTACAAAATGGAAGTATTACTCTGCGATAAAGAACAATAAGTTTGAGTCATTTATACTTAAATGGACATGCCTTGAGGACAAACTCATAAGTAAAATAAATAGGGCACAGATATGTAAATACTGTTATGTCTTCTCTAGTATGAGAAGCTGAAGATGTAAATGAGCTCTAGAATGTATGATAAATTTTGTGAAATAGAAAATATTCAAAGGGAAAGGAGTAGGGGAAAGTAATGAGAGGAAAGAAAAAATATGATCGTAAACAAAAAGGAAAGCATATGTATACAGGGGTTGGGAGTTTTAGGGTGGATAGGGAAATGGGTAAAAATGAGAATTAACTCATGTCATATACTTGGTAGAAATTCCCAAGGCTGAGCACGACTGTAATGTGTATATAAAATGTACCAATAAAGAACTCAATTAAAAAAAGAATGAATACATGCCATGTACAAGAATGTAATAATCCCAACTAATGTAAACACTGTCTGCCACAGCATGAGCTAAGACAGACAATATCAGTGAAGATGAAAAAAGGGGATGAGGAAGAGGAGGGGGAAAAGGGGAATGAGATGTAAAAGAAGGTGTGATGTGTGCTTGCAAACACTGCTGCAGATAACTGTGAACTGCATGAACTGCAAACACTAATTTTAAAAGGGGGAGGAAAAGTACTAACACACACACACACAAACATAAGTCAAAATTGTATATAGTTTCCAGAACTAATGTAGAATAGACAAATCTTAGATGTTCCTTTAGTGTAACTCCATCAGGGAAAAGTTGTAAAGGGAGCAGACATAACATGATAATGTACTTTTTAAACCTGGTGCACAGTGCCACCTCTAATCCTTACTTCATATGAAACTGCAGTACAGTCATATCCTTCATACTTTTTCTGACCCATCACAACTGTTGACAATACTTGTAGCAATATCAATAAAACTGCAATGACCTATTATATATATAATTATTTTGAAAAGTCCAAGTATATGCATTTGCATATCAAAATATAAATCGATCTAAGCAGTCACTGACTGACCATTAGAATTTATCCATTAAAAACCCAATTTATATTTCTAACTATAAAATACTCTGGGAAAAGCTACATTGTCCAGTTCACCTTCAAAGTAAAAACTCAAGAAACTTGTAAATACAGAATCACTCAATAAAGTCTTCTATACCAACATAAAAACTCTGCTACACTTTAGATTTGTACAGTCATTACACATAAATATCCAGGTATGGCTAAAACATACAAAAAGGGAGTCAGACATGTCTGGTTCCCAAAATCAGTAGCTGTTTCTATTCCCTCCTCCTAGAATTCCCATTCTCAGGTAGATTTTGCTGAATATTTTCCAAGTATCTGAATGCATACTATAATAAATCATTATATTTTCCCCTTCAGAACGGAATACAAGACACAAATACTTAGTGTAAAATATATGGTTAAACCATTCAATACTTAAAAAAAATGTTATCTATGAATAGAGGAAGGAGAGCTAAAACACTGGTGGAAAAGGAAGACTTTGTGGTGTAGAAAATATTAAACATGAGTCTTGATAAAAAACAAAATCTGGAAAAGGAAAAGAGACAACTGCAGACTACAAAATTAGTGTGAGCAAAGATGTAGGAAAAGAAAAGGACGTGTCTCAGAAATGGCAAGTGCACTAGTTTGGTTATGGAACCAGATCACACCCGAAATCTAATCACAGAAAATATCACAGCAAAACAAAGAACTCTGAACTTCATTCTGAGCGCAAAAGGGAGTCACTGAAAGACAAAATAAGCAGCAGTCTTAAACTGTGCAGTACTTCATAGAATGCAGGTGGATAGGGTGCAGTACCGAGTACGCGAATGGGAAAGTGGAGTACACTATCTTGGTTTGGTTTCAACCTTAAAATACCCTGAACCCAGCTAGAAAGCTAAATCACAAGTAGAACTAGGTTAAACAGAAAAAAACCACACTCCCTGTACCAATGGTATATTTATACCTTTGTAAACATGAAATACAACTTCTCTTCAAAACCCCAACTCTTATTCTGCCCTATTACTGATCACTTTAGTCTGCACATTCACCTTTGCTTTCTTACTGTTACTCTTCATCTGTAACTTAACATCTACTCCCACCTAATTATTAACACCAAGGCCCTAACTTCTTTCCAACTTTAGATAGCCAAGTAAAGTGACTCATACTCAACATTTTCTTTACTATCTTTTTAGTCTATTCATATGCAAGAATGACCAGTCTTTAAAATCTGTTCTAAATTTCAACTGCCTCTATTAGACTTCAAGGCTGACTTTTAAAACTCTACCCAGAGACCACCTCACACCCAGTCAGGCTCTAGTCCCGAGCATCCCCAGCCTTCACACACACAGGAACAGCTACCACTTAGCTGGCACTTTCTTCACTGTAGAAATTCAAGTACTTCACATAACTTACTGAACCTTCCAGGCTACCTTAACAGAAAATTCCATCTGATAATGAAAACAGTGACTTAAGAGAAATCAAGAAACTTACCCAAGAACATCTCACCAGAAAGGGGAGAGCAGGGATTCAAGACTCACTTCTATCTCAATTCCAAGGTTAGCTTTACCATCTACTTCACAGGGCCTTTTACATTCCTTTATTGATTATGTTACACTCAGTTTCTCAAGTACTTCATTAGGAATAGCAACCGTCTGAAAACTAATATTGATTCCAATCTTCAATTGGACTGTGGTTGTTGAAAACATACAATTTTTTGGCTCTACTGATTTCTGAAAAATTTGGAAATGAGAACATGAACTTAAAAGCTTACATCTTTTCTGAGTATTTTAGATGAAGTTTTTGCATTGGAAAACAACTATATACATTTACAAAGTCACATTTTTAACTCTAGAAATCTACAAACAGAGAAACTGTTGACAATCAGCTTTAAAAATTTTGGTTCCCAGGTCAAGAAGGCTCCTATGATTACTGGGAAACACTATGAAATTACGTTACTATCTACACAGACCCAATCCTGGCGCGTCTGGTCTTTGTGCTCTCTGCGCCTGTGCAGTCATCCCTTGACATCCTTATGGGTTCACTCCACGACGACACGGGTATAAACGTGGATCCTCAAGTTCCTCACCTTTTCATATGCTTATACTCATCTCTAGCTTACCTATAGTAACATAGTGTAAGTACTAACTAGTTACAATGTATCAGTTAGAGATTAATGACAGAGGAAGTCCACATGTGGTCAGTACAGTTTTCTTCCAAGTATTTTCAGTCCAAGGTTAGCTGAATCTATGGATGGAGAACCCACAGGAGGGGTAATTGTATTTTGTCATTTGTAAAGTGAAGATAGCTTATATCTCAGGAGGCTGTGGGTGAAAATTAAAGCCAGACATAAATAAATGAGCGATAAAGTATAGCTTTTATTATTTATGTCCTCTTGTATCTAGAAGTGGTCCAGTCTCATAGGATTTTAATTCAAACCTTATCAACCACAAAAACTGATGAATTTCAATCAGATTCCTAAAAATAAACACAATATATATTTAGATCCATAAATCCCAAATAAACACATTAAAAATTATAAAAATGTTCTGGCATAAGGCCTGTTCCTGTAATTTCAGCAACCCTGGACCTGAGGCAGGAGGAGCACAGGTCTCTGAGGCCAGCTTGGGCACCTTACAGAAGGCTGAGTGTCAAAAATAAAGGCGGCTGGAGATGTAGGTCAGTGGGAGAGCACCGTGCAGCATGCAGGAGGCCCTGTTCAAGGCCCAGTACTGCAAACACAGAGACAACTAACTGAAGCTCCATTTTCAAACACCCTAAAGGAAGGCTGAAAACATCTTCTACTATAAACAGCAACGGTATAGTTAATTGATACATATCATTTATACTTTTCAGTTTCTTACAAAAATTTTTAAGTTATGTTAGATGAAGATAGGTAGAACAAACCTCCTGCAACAGTTTACTTTCTTTAGCTCCTCCCACTTGTCTCTGCAAAAGTAAACCTTAAGAGATTAGACAGCTGGAAGACATAAAGGTCAAAAATAAAGAAAGGAGGTATTCTGGAGATTCATTACAAGGCATAAAACTGTTATTTATATAATTTGGAGCACACCTGACATAAATGGAACAAAGAATACAATCAACCTTTGATTTTTATATAGGTTAACCCAAGCTTCTTTAATCAAAAAGATGGCAAGAAACTCCAGGTCAGAAAATGTATAGCTTTTGCCACTAACAGCAAATAAGTGAAGAAACTGAATTTTAAAATTTAAAATGGTAGCTCACACTGGTAGTTCTAGTAGTCTGGGAGGCTGAGACAGGAGAACCAGAAGTTTAAGACTAACCCAACCAACTCAGCAAGACCTTGCCTCAAAATAAAAAATAAAGCGGTAGGAATGCAGCTCTGGGTGACCAAAAACTCTACCTTCAACTTCCAGGACTGGAACACACTGCCAGACAACTACTGAGATGGAAGGCAGGACAGATCACGGCCTACAATTTATACCCAAGGCATAAGAAGACAGCTGTTTCCTAGCTGCCTCACGTGACCTTCTCCACCCGAAGGTCCATCTATTTTATGGAGCCACACCTTGTTCTGCCCTGATCTTGGGTAACCCTCACAAAATTCTGCTGACTGGTAGGCTTATTTTATTACAGGGCTGTCTCAGTTTGATTTGATTAAGAATGAAAACACTTGAATACTTCAAGAGCACCATTCTGAGTCATGCCCGGCATCAGATAATCACCTGAAACAAACAGCACTATATCACCTGAAAAATTCATTATGTTTATTTACATTAGCACAGACTAACACCTCAGAAAAATGACTCCACCCCCAGAAGATGAGCATTTATTTCACAGGAAACAAGCTTCCTGGAAACAGTCTTTGTTTAAAATTAAAAAATAAATAGGTGTCTATAGTTAAACCAGAATCCGCTATCCAGTCATCAGTCATTGTAATAAGCCAACAGTCTAGGGTTATTCTGAACAAATTCAGAGTGTATTTGCTAACTGCTCACAATGCTTAGTACAAGACAAAATGATGCAGCTTTGGCTTTATTTTGGGGTGTGGATGTGGTTTAGTACACAACAACAAAAAAAAGATTAACAAGACACAGTTATTAAGATCTTGCCCAAACCTTCATAAGGTGTTCTTACAATGCCCTTCACATCCAGCTAGCAAGGGCCAGTGATCTGTTCAAACCCCACGGTCCGAACCACACTTGTCCTCAGTGTAACCGACACCTTCCTTCCTCCCAGGAGCCTCTGCGGGCTTCCAGATCCGATAGAAAAGTCAGCGAAGGCAACAGAGGAAGAGCGTTCCCCAAAACACAATCACCAACTTAAACGTCTTCCACATAAAACAGAACTCAGAAAGAAAAATCGCTTTTAGCCCCAAAACACCCGGCATTTATCTGTTAAAGGTACACTGAATAAATACACCAGAGTAAGAAAAAAATGTAAATATAATTGGACTTACATGTGACAACAGAATCTACCTTTTTTGTTTTTACCGATAGGAAGCTGAGACTCAAAAGGTTAAAAGTCTTGTCCGTGGACACATATTCTGGAGCACTGCCATGACTAAACAATTCTTGCCTCCTAGGGCAGTATTCCTTCAACAGGTTATATTGTAACTGTCACTTCTACTAAAATATAAAACGATACCATCCATGTAAAAAAATATGATACAAGCTATGTAAAAAAGGCAACTTGAGGATTTCAGTAATCAACATTACTCAAGTACACACGAAGGAAGCTAATGTGGAAACATCAGTCATATCACTATTATAATTATTTCATTTCTGTAAAAATACTTCATAGTATCAAAAATGTCAACTAACTTTCACATGCAGTTCATTACTGTTTCAATAATGTGGCACTGCTGTAAACTGCCAGGTTAAAAGCAATCGTCCTTACATGATTAAATGTTTAATCATGATACTCGTAAGACCTGCAACATAGGCAAAGAAATGTAACTGTTCAGAATTATCGACTGGCGAAGGAAACAATGTCAATAAAGGTAATATCTGAGATTAGAAGAGGGGCTGGACTGTCCTTTGTCTTCGTACCCGTAAAGCAGGGAATTACTGAAATACAATCTGTGAGGAAGGTGCAATATAGAGATGAAAGCATGAATATGATGTGTTCTAATTAAAGGGATTTTCTGGATTCCAGAGGGCTCTGGAAACCCATAGGCTGAGTACAGTGTTGCTTAAATAAATAAATAAAATTCTGTCCGGTCAGAAGGCTCTGCACTAAAAAAGTGGCTGTGTTTAATATCCCAACGGGCAAATTTGAAAAGATACCTTTTTTCCTCAGAAGAGTTTTTAAAATTTTCTAGTTTCCATTTATTCTATGGAACAATATTTGTATCCCACACGCTTCCAATCCTTTTAAAACACATCCGGCTCATTAATTTCAATAAGCGGTCAATTTAGGATGGGAACATTGATTACTCGGCTTGAACAACTGAAATATGTGACCTCTGTGGATTTTGTAAGTACCGTGCGGTGCTTGAAAAGAGGAAAAAAAATATCTCAAGTGATGAAATTTTCAAAACGTACCTAAAACCGCGCGGCTGGGGCAGAAAAGGTTCCAAGTTTATTTAACAGAACCAACGGGACAGAACCAAACTCTTCAAGAACTTCTGCCCCTTTTATACGGCTAAAAGGACGCGAAATCGGGGAAATTACTTCAATGCGTGGGGTCGAAGCTCGGCCACAAATGAACCGGCGCATCGTCGCCGGGAGTCCGGAGCTGTCCCGGACCGCCGGCCAGGCCAGCGGCCGGTTCTGCGGGTCCGAGGCACCGCCCCGCTCGGCCGCCCGCCCGCCGCCCGCCGCCCGCCGCCCGCCGCGGAGCAGCGCGGCCCCCGCTGCCCTCCCGGGGTCGCGCCCTGCCGCCCGCCAGCCTGCGCCGCCCGCGCCCGCCCGGGGAGGAGGCGGCCGGGGGCGGAGCTGTGGCGTCTCCTGCCCGAGCCCGGCGGACGCCGCTTGTTTACAGGCCCCGGGCCTGCGCCGCCCTCCCGCCCGCCGCCGCGCAGGCCCGCCCGCCGCCCTCGGCCCGCGCCGCGCTTACCCGGAGCAGCCGCGGGCGGGCGGGTCCCTGGTCGGCCCAGGCGGCGAGGGCGGCCCGGCAGCGGGCGCGGAGGGGGGCACCACGGCGGCGGCGGGCGGGGAGGCGGCGGGAGGAGCCGGGCTGCGTCCGGGGCCCCGGCTCTCAGCGCCCTCGCGGCTCAGATCATCCGGGCGCCGGGGCGGGCGGCGGAGACCGGGTCCCGAAGGAGGAGGAAGAGCCGCGGACGCATCGCTTTCGCGCCCCACCTGCCTGGCGTCCCCCCACCCCCCTCCCCAGCCGCCCGTTCCCGAGCCGCAACCGCCGGGCACCCGAAGCCGCCGAGCCGGCCGGCGCGGACAGCACAGCGCTCCAGCTCCTGCGCGCTCCCGTCTCCAGCGCCGCCGCCGCCGCCGCCGCCTCTAGCGCGGCCCCGCGCAGGCGCGCTCACGACGGCCCCGCCCCGCCGCCGCTATAGCTGCGGTGCGGCGCTGCAGTTGGAGAGACCCGGATGTCGCGGGGCCGAAACTGCGGCGAGAGCCGGCGAGCGGGGGAGGGGCAGCGGCGGGTGACGTCACCGCCCAGCCCGGCCTCCGGGGCCGCTGTCGTTTGGCGGTGGCGCCCAGGCCAGGACCGAAGTCAGCATCAGGATCCTGCACTGGAGTCAGGGTCCTGGCCCCCGGGGCGGTGTGTGCATCTGCTGGGAGCCCCGCGGGTGCTCAAACTGGAGCTGGGAGAGCAGGCCTCGGGGCTTTTACAGCCCCGCTCCTGAAGACGCGGACCGGAGCCGGGAGGCCGCCACTTTTCCCTTCGAGCGCAGAACTCGGTCGCGCGCCGCCGCCCCGCCGCGTGGGAGAGCACGGGCCTCCGGCACCTCTCCTCGCGCGGCCATGGCCCACATTGTGTGTCTGCACGTTAGCCAGTGCGTGACTGTCACAGCCCCACCGGAGAGGTTAACGGGACCGAGGCTGTTTTAAACATCTAGAGGCTGGTCGGAATCGTGACAGCTGTCCGTCAGGTCCCGGGGGCGCGCGTAGGTGCAAGCAGCTGCACGTGCTGCGGCCCGGGCCCGGTAGCGGGGCCACCGGGGTGGGGCGGGGCTTCCGCGCCACTCGCGGCGGCCGGAAGCAGTGCGTCATCGGCGCGGCCTCCCATTGGCCGCGGCGCGCTTCCCTCTCGGCTCCTTAACCCTGCCCACCCCTGCCAGAACTGCAGGTCTGCGAGTATAGAAGTTGGGCGGGTATTTACAAAGAAAAACAAACGCAGGCCTTCATTTTAGGGGCAAGTACTCTGAAAAGAACACTTTAAAATGTTAGCGAAATTTGAGTTCTAGCCAGGAAACAGATAAATGTGTGAGCCCTCCCCAATTTATCGCTGGAGTTTAGCAATTTGTACCCTGGTATTTTATCTCTGGGAGCCACATTGTCGCTCTTTTACATTTGAAAAAAAACTGTAGTTTTTCTTTTTGTCATTCTCTGCTTTTAAAGATCTAAAAGCTACCTCCAATTTTTTTTTTTAACTTGACTTTTTGGGGCAAGTTCTAGCCTAGCCAAAAACCTAGTTCTAACTAAACCAAGTTCTAACCCAAAAACCTAGCGGGATCAAAGTCACCGGCAGGCCGAATCTTCCAGGACTCCCCCAAATCCCATTCCTCAAAATTTTGGAGGTTAGAATGTCTTAAGGAAAGATGAAAATGTATCACCCCCAGGCATGCAAAATACGAATAATATACTCTATTTTGGTGCCAGTAACATTGGAGAGTATAATAATTCTCTATTCACACCTGCTTCCTCACCAAAGAAAATTAGATCAAAGATCTTTGAAGCTCTGCTTTAGTGGAGCCCTTAATACTTCAGACAAGTAACAGCATGGGTAGCATGCAAGAGGACCCACCAACATTCTGAAATAGAGAAGCCCACGCGGCAGCTCCGCTCCCAGTGCTCTTAACCACTTTGTTTCCTTATTCAGCCAGCATCAGGGTCAGTTCTGGACTCTAGAAAACAGACATCTTTTGCCTCACTTCCCTCCCCTTAAGCATTCCTGCCTGGAATCTCTCTGGCCTACACTTGCAGGAGAATCTGAGTCAACAGTGGCAGAAGAGGAACCAGCATCTGAATAAGACTTAAGGTGTGACCACGGGCTTCCCATCAAGCTGCTCCCTTCCTACTCTTTCCAATTTCTGGAGACAGCTTTCAGGGACATTTCGATATGAACTAAGGAACCAGTGGGTTAGGATTAACATTTTAAAATTTGGAGCAGATTTTAATCTACTTGCGAGACTTCCTTTCCTCCCTAATTCTGATTTAAAGAAAAGATTTACATGCCTTGTTCCCAAATTACTGTTGTGAATACATTCAGGAGGGGACTTTTCCAGTGCTCTCAAAATAGATCCCAGGAATTTAAGTGACCTCTCAACAAGACACCCAGGACATCCCCTCCAGCCATCCATCCTACACCAGAAGCGGTCATTATCCAAGAGTCACAAAGTCCAGTAGGACACAAGCCCCTCCCTTCCTCCTTCTCCCTCTCCTCTACCTGGTTTTTGTGTTTTTCTCGCCCACAGCCACTCCTTGTATTTTCCTCTTGTCTTTTCTTTCCTTTTCTTTCTTCTTCCTTTCTTCAGTTCTCCCCTTATCTCCTTTGCTTTTCTTTTCCTCATTTCTCTTTTCCTTCTCATGAGGTCATCCCAAAATGCAGCTTCTTCTCCCCACTGGCCTCTAAAGTGAAACATGTGAGCAGATACTATCCCTACATTTATTTTATGCCAGGGCTGGAGGTGCCCCCCCCTTTCCACCTCCTTCTCCTCCATAGCGAATTATGAACAACGCAGCTGCTTACACGACTGTTACAAGGAGAAAAAAGAACCTTGCCTGTGTGATGTCACGGGGCACGCCTGCGGGGCAACAGAATGTTTGCACTCGGGCCCTTGGAGAGTGGTGGGTGGCTATGAACACCACAGCTCAGGTCCTGGGTGGTCTCTAGGGCAGGCTTTTGCCTCACAGCAGTGAATCTTGTCAAATTCCTGTGTCCGACAGACAGCTGCCTATGTGTGTCAGCTGCCTAGGCCCTGTGCTGGACGCTAGGGTCGATAACTACATCTACAGACAAGGCCCCTCTCCCCCTATAGTGAGTGACATGGTCAGAGAAATAGACAAATAGGAAATTGCAGACTGTGATCAGTGCTGTACAAGGAACAAAACGGGAAACAGAGAAGGGAGGTGACTTGGAACATGTGTTGCAGACAAACCTTTTTGAAAAGATAGCATTTGAGATTTAAAGCAAAGGAAAAACAGCAAGGCAGGCCTTTTCTTTCCTTTTGAACTCAACGCATCCTTCTGGCTCAGCCTCCCGAGTGCTGGGATTACAGGCATGTGCCACCATCACCCCTGCTTACACGTACTACTATGTTCTTGATGTAACTGACATACTGTGTCTGCAAGGTGGAGACTGAACTGTTACTTCACCTCTCCCCACCATGCAGACAGAGGCTTCACTTTGGTAGTCTGAAGTTAAGCACCGAGGAAATTAGCAAATGCCATGAATCAGGGCCTGACTTATTGCTCATTGGTTTGTTGACTTTCTAGATCTGAGAAAATCTTTTATGCACAACAGACTTAAAAAGCCTGAACAGCACAAAAACATTCAATTCATCCACTTCATGAACCGTTTTCAGTAGGATCTGACATTGTTTTACCTCTGCTGTTACCACTGTTACCTTTGTCTTCAGTAAGCATGTTAACCAAGAAGCACGTCAGCATTGCATCTGGAGAGCAGCTTGATGAACCCATGCTTGCACCCCAGCACCTGCTGCTGCTGCGCCAGCTGAGCACTTACTTCCCTGGTTCTGTGACCTCAAGTGAGCACTTGCGCTGGTGGTATGAACCCAAGTCACTTAAATTATTAGCCTCGGTTTTCTCCCCCGACAGAATGCTTCCTCCTATGACATATTGCAAGAATTAGCATAGATCAGGCAGCCTAGAAAATAGGACTGACACCGTTGGCTTCCCTGGTACCACCTACTCCCTATTCCTCACTGGCAGATCTTACAGTCACTAGACTTTGACGAGGGACTGACTCGTCGGTGTCTGAAGCTCCCTTGTGGCATAGAGAAGAGGACAGTCACGCATTGCTTAGCGATGGAAAAATGTTCCCTAACTGTGCTGTTGGGCAATTTGTCATCGTGCAATCATCACAGAGTACTTACATGAACCTAGAAGCTATAGGTCCGTCATTCCACATGGTCTCTCAGTGCCACTGGGACAGTGATAAGCAACTTATGTATGGCCATTGTGAAAGTGCCACAGGAGTATATTTTAAAACATGAACCAGAAAATTATCAAACACTATGCACTGTACATAATCATATGTTGTCCTATGTAGCTGGCAGAGTGGTAGGTTTGTATGTGCCAGCATTATCACCAACATGAGTAATGTTTGGCACTAGAGTGTTATCACTAGAGTGTGTGTCATGAGGCAGTAGGAATTTTCAGCCCCTTTGCGATCTTACGGGACCACCATCAGATACACGCAGTCCTTCACTGACTGAAACGCCATTATGTGGAGCATAACTGTAGATGCCTGCAGTGCTGGCATACATCTATATCTCAAGTGGGTCTAGATGTGACAGATATTGATCCTTGGGATGTTAGAGTGAGGCTTAGCCACTGAAGTCTTGGAAGGTCCCATCGAGCCACCTCCCACCTCATTCATGTACTCCTCCTCTGTCATGAAGACATGATCTTTCTGTTTGTATCACGATGTGAAAAGGTAGGAAATATCTGGGAAAAACTGTCCTCCCTAAGAAGAGTCACTTGAGAACAAAATAGTTTCCTCAGCCACATGTTCTCATGTCCATATGAGAGAAGGGAATTTCCGGGCCATCTCTGAAGAAACGAAGTGATGGGGAGCACAGGGGTGATAGCCAGAGACGCAGCGGAGCCACAAACCACAGGAAGCCTCCTGCGACTGCCTGCCTTGGGAATGGACCTCAAGGAGGATCATGGGTGCTCCTCACTGGTAAAACCACTTCCGGTTTTTTATTTGGTAATTCGTAACCTAAAGCACCCATATAGCCAGACCACTTTCAGTTTTGCATTTAGTTATCTGTAACGAAAACATCTGATAGCAACATGTACAATGAGTGCTCAGAGATGTGAGTCAGGCCCCGATCAGATGCTTTCCTTGTAGAAATGTTGCCATGGTCAGACGTGTACGGATCTTATTCCTTAAGTATTTAAGAAATTTATTCAGTAGTTAGTTGCACTTTTAATCATTATCATGATTCTGTTTTAGACAGTTTTTTTATTGCATCATATACTAATTAGAGCTCACTCACGAGAGGAACAGTTTATACTATGTGTATATAGGGTCTGCAAGGTAGGATTACAGCGACTGCTGGCCCGGCCACGTAGGGAAGAATGCAGAATGCCACCCACGCACTGGGGAGCTGAGCGACAGAGTCAAAATGGAAAGGCCTGTGCACGTTGCAGAGTCCCGCGCAAGTCCGCGTCGGGAACTGGAAGACTGAAGACGGAAGATGGGAAGGCTGGAAAGTGTGGGCAGGAAGCCTGCGGACAGAGCCTGAAACGTGGTGGTGAGGACTGGATCCCGCTTGAAGAAGCAGAGTGACTCCTCTCCCTTCTGATTGCACCCAGACTCCAAGCCTATTGGTTGGTGCCACTCACACCCGGGGCGGGGCCTCCCTCGTAGCGAGGCCATCATCCAGACACACCCGGAGCTGTGTGTGCTAAACCAGCCAGCTGGTTGTAGCTGATTCAAACTGATGTCACAGTTAGCGATCACAGCTCGAGACAGCAATAATTTCAAAGCAGTCATTTTATGCGTGAAATCAATTAGATGCAAACATTAACATACATTTTTCTATGGCAGGGTCTGGACAAACTTTACGATTCAACGCAAAACAATAACATGGGCCAAGGGTGTGGCTCACTGGGGCTGCACGGGCCAGGTCCTGAAGTCAGTTCCCCATACAGAGGGGAAACAGTAACAGAATAGCTTAAGTAAATGTAGAATCAATTCACGGGAGTTGCAGAAAAGAGAATTTAGTTCAGTCTAGGGGGAGAGAACAGAACGTGACCTATAATATGGTAGGATCCGCGCCACGCTCCTTGTGGTTGTTATTTTCTAGTTTTTATGTGACAAGGTCTCACTGTCACAGTCCAGGGTGGCCTTGAACTCACTATGTGGCCAAGCCTGGACCCAACTTGTGGCCATCCTCCTGCCTCCATTCCCAAGTGCTGGGATTGCAGGCTGCTCCCCACATGTGGCCTAGGTGTTAATTCATGCAACGGTTGTGTTCAGACGATGCTACC
>PVIR01027486.1:0-23037 GCA_004026965.1 Petromus typicus | reverse complement strand
TCAGAATGCATGACAAGTATTTCCATTATTTCTTATGGGAGAAGGTCTTTACTTACAACCAACTTGCGTTAGAAGCAGCCCTCAGCGTTCATAAGTCAAAGGCCCATTGTAGGCACCAGGGGACCACTTCTCTGAGGCACTCAATCATCTCCATCTCCTCTCCAAACACTGGCAGAGTAATTACAGCCCACTAAGATTGTCTCTGTCAAGACTGGCTCCTTTCTGAAGTTGAAGAATCAGCCCTGGCCAGCATTTCCTGCTCTAATGGTCGACACTGCATGACCATGGGTCTCAGGCCAGGTACTAAACTCTCCTTTCTCATTAAACAGACGATGCAAATTGAGTCTGGTCTTGGGCTCTGTCTCTGAATGGCCTACAGAGAAACACGCCCTCCAGACACACAGCAAGCTCCCTAAGACTTTAAGCAGACACCGGACAGCCCAAATACCTGAAGAGAAACACAGACAGTGTCACCAACACAGAAGTGTCTAGGCCAAGTGTAAAAGTAGCACAATAAATGTGCATACAAAATTACAGGCCTACCTGTGGACCTAACATCTTCCCTGACAGTAATACACCCTACAGAGCGGCCTTATAAAGCACTGCTGGATCCAGGAACCTGATGAGAGGAGCTGAGCAGCTGGGTTTGCATCTGTCTCTGGGAACCAAAGCCCAGCTCCTGCTGCTTCTCTTTCAACTCTGGTCCCTACTGCCTTGTATGCCTAACGGAGTTACCACAGAAAATGATTCTAAAGTCTGCATGTCAAGAATCTTTTTGTTTCAGCTTTGAGATAGTTGAAGAAATTTTCCAAGAGTCATTTTCTAGAAATGTCCATCTCATACCTGGGCTTTGAGAACAGTATTCTGGAAAAGATACCAATTTCAGATCACTTTTAAATAAAATATTGTAATACACGATTGGAAAATGAATCTGCACTCCCAAAATGTATCCAAATATTCTTTTAACACTAAGAAAAAATAAAGATTTCAAGTCCATTCTTTTGTTTACCAAATGCACTAGGAGTCACCAGCTTGAAAATGGGTGCGAAATCTCTCAGCAGCTATCAGACTTCATAATCAGGCTTTTTTTTCAATAAAGAAATGGTAGGAGGCTGTAAGAGTGCTACTCAAAAATAATCAATGACAAAACTGGTGGTTTTATCAACAGAAAACTTCAATCAGTTAAAAAGGAACCATTTTATCGCACTGAACATCAGCCTGAGTTTTTAACATCTTAAAAGACAGGAAATAAAAGAAAAGAGTAACACATCACACCAAGGATAAAAATTGGAAAACATACCAGAGGAGGCTTCTAGTCTTTCCAATCTGCTGATCAGCCAGTCGAGAGAGCCCGAAAATTGAGCACAGTTTTTACGATTTCCTCTAATCAGAGCCGCTGCAAAAGAAAAAGTTTTCACATTTATGTGATATTCCAGGTCCAAAATCAAGGTCAGCCAATGGGAACTCTAAAATGTTGGATAGAGAACAAAGTCCCTTCTTAAATTGTCTAAATCCTATGCAAATGCAAACTCACATATAGATACACTACACTGAACCATTCAAAATTACTTGGTATTTATTAATCATGACTGAAGAAAAAAAAAAGCTTGCTTATTAGAAAAGATGTAATTCTATAAAGTAACACTTCACACTGGGAGGTGATAATGAAGGGTAATGGAAAAACCAGCATCCCAGGAGTTTTCTCACATGGATCCTAAAACTCATTGCTTTTAATTAGTCAGGAAACTGTATTATTTCAACCCTCTGGAGCCCAATTCTCTCACCCAGACAGTGAAGACCTTAAGTGCAGTTTTCCTGAAGACATATCACAGATTACTAGTAATTACGACCCTCCACATACACTGAGAGATACAATAAAATTTCACTTGGGAGAAATGATGGGAACACTAATAGCTAAGATACTTGGAAACTACCTACACATTTTTATGTATCTTGTCTTCCCATCTGGCGATTCACAGTGTATACTTGGGACTCAGATAAGTTGGAGTAAGTAGTCCTATTCTAACTTGGCTTAAACTCCTCTACAATCCCTTGACCAGGTAAACCTCCTTGTATGAAATTCTTACATAACTTTTAACATTGTTTATGAATCAAATTAAAATATTTAATTTCTTAAAAATCTAAAGAGTTCAGTATCTTTAAAATAAAACTGACTTTAAATATAATTTTTATTCATAAACCTAAACTATGGCTCAGAAACAGTAACTGCTTTCAAAGGTTTGGTGATATTTTTTAACAACGTGGTATTCTATGAGAAATAAAAAGTCTCTGTAAGGAAAAATCACTATGTACATTCTGGTCTGTGGGAACTTGCGGGTTAATAGAAAGTGGGAAGAGACCGCCAGATCACAGTATGTAACTAAACTTAAAGATGGCCTGCTCACCTTCTCTTGCCAAAGAAAAATAAATAAAAGATGGTGCCCAAAACGGACCAGGGAAAGAAATCTTCTCTTCTCAGACCTGACAGTCAGCCAGTGAGTGGCGCTCAGAGAGGCAGGTGCCTGGAGCAGAAGTTAAGGACAGAACGCAGCAGACGAATAAGGAGGTGTGAGCAGACTTGTGCTGAATGGCACTCCTAGTTTAATCTCCAAGAATATCTGTTCCCAATTCAGGACAAGAGCAATGGAAGAAATATGTAAAATGGAATTCTTGAAGTTTTGTAGGATCTCATCCATATTTTTTTTTTTTTTTTTTGAGACAGGGTCTCACTTTATAGTTCAGGCTGGTCCTGAGCTCACTACGTAGCCCAGGAGAGCCTTGAACTCAAAACAATCCTCCTGCCTCTGCTTCCTGAGGGCTGGGATGACAGGTGTGAGCCACCACACCTGGCACTGAGCTATATGGTACTGATTGCTGGTGGCCTGAGTCACCATGCCCAACATTGTTGTATGTAGTTACCAGGTCAAACCTGGAACCTTGCACTTGAAAGGCAGGTGCCAGAAGCACTAAGCTAACTGCTCAGCCCACATCCATATTAAATTTGACTGATGTTATTTTGTGTTTTTTAATTAAAGGTCAAATATCAGAAATAAGATGATTTTGGAAGAAATTAAGAGTGCAAGAAAATTATATAGTAAGTCACAGAGAAAATTTCATTAAGTTTACAACAAACAAAAATGGTATAGTCTTTGTTCTTTGATATTATGCAAGGAAATCAGAAATCAATGAGAAAAGTGGAAACAAAACTAAACCCCAAGCACTTAAAAATTAAAATTCTGTCCCTGTAACTTTTGAACCCATGAGGAAACCACTGCTATAAAACAAATATTTAATAATATAAAAAATGAGAGTATTGTCTAAGACAACCAGAGGCAGATGGCAATAACAGAAAAATTGGACACTTAATTGCTCAAAGACAGATAAAAATCTTAAACACTCCTTTCAAAATATAGGAAAAGGACACTAAATAAATATAACTAGAAAATACCAATAAATGTAGAAATTATTAGAAATTGATCCCTATATTTGAAATAGTAAAAAATGACCAAAATATTCAAATACTTATACTACATACTTATATTACAAATACATATACTACATTCAAGTAGTATACTACTTATACTACATTACTACATAAGGCCCAAATATCAATACATGTTGATCATGTATATTGATGGGACTGACTGTGTGTTTCCATACATAGACATGTCATGCACTGTTAATAGCCATCCAACCTTTTAAAAAAATTTAACATTAACTATGTGCTACTTTAAAAAGAAAATCATAGAAAAAAACATAAGAAAAAATATAAACATAAGTATTTTACACAGCTCACTAAGATTTCTGCATATGAGGAAAAGAATGGCCCTGAATAAATATTTTTCTCATAAAAACTGACTCAATAGGAGAAAGAAAAATTGAAGTATAATTTTTAAACCAGGAATAATATTGAGAAGATCAAGAACCAATATTTTTAATATATTCAAGAAACAATTTACTATTTATTATTTAAACTATTCTAAAGAAAAACTATTCCCTTATTTCAAAGAAAGTATCACTAAATCTGACATCAAAACCTAGCAAAGAACACTCATATAATGAAACAAGCAGCAGCTCTTACTTGTAACTATAAACCCACAAACTTTACACAGGATTTACACAATTCACAAATCAAATTATTTTACAGTTTATTTATAATCAAAGTCAAAAGCCTAGTAATAACTATGAAAGTGAAGATTCATTCCTCCAATGAGAGAAAAAAGATTAAGAAGTCTATAAAACTATGTTAAAGTGAAATGTATGATCTTAATAAATTCTGAAAATGTAGATACTTAAAAGGAAATAAGATTTAAAATATATCCTCTGGAGATGTGTGTGCACGCGTCAGTACATGTATGTGTCCAGTATGTCACAGGCAGCAACAGCTATGTTTCACAGAAGATGGGCTATGGGAGCTATTATAATTCACCAAATCAAGTAGAAAGAAAACAATTAAATGACTTTCTAAAGAAATCAAAAAGTACATGGATAAACATAAGCAAGCTCATCAAATACTGTATAAGGCCCAAATATCAAATAACCTGAGCTGAGCTAGACAAATAATTGATGCCCCACCCCCTCAGAAAAGTCAGATGTGTCTCATAAAACCTGGCGAAGGTTTATAGTTACTGCCAAGGAAAGACACTCACAGTAAAAATTAAAAATATGCTAGAAAACAACACGGTATGATGCCATTTTAGTACAGTAAACATATACATGTTATATATTTATATATTTATATTTATATATTTATATAAAATAAATTTATTGAATAGCATGGCAAAAATAAGATTTTTTTAAAGAATAGAATATTTTAGAATAGAATATTTCTTATAGAAAGAGAACTAACTTTTTGGGAAAAATGTTTTGTTGAGTCTAGGATATATAGGGAGAGCGTGAAGAAGAGTTACATGGGTGAAAGTGTTCCCCCAGGATCCAAAGAGGAAAGGGTCTTATTCCAGAATAGAAGGGGAAACGGACCCAGGGGTAGGGGAGGAGCTACCGTGGTCTGAGATGCTATCACCTCCACTAATACTTTGAATCTGCAATAGATCCCTCTCAAAAACTGTAAGTGCTCTGAAAGGCTGAGGTAGGAGGATTGCTAATTTGAGCCTGGTCTGGGTAACTTAGCATGAATCTGTCTCAAAAGTGAAAATATACTAAAGCAAAAATCACTAAAATTGAAGTTACCATTAAGTTTCTTTTATTATATAACTATTGAAAGGTATCTTACTTTGAAAGTAAAAATAAAGTAATAAACAAAATTGCTTGCTCTTCAAAAAGACAAATGATGTCTTTTTGGAACCGATGACATCAGCAGTCATAGCACCAATCACAGAGGGCCACACTTACACCTAGAGCGCAGCGGAGCCTTTAATCTGAGGGTGCAACGAGGTACGAGGTACGAGCCCTAAGACAAACGTCCTTTATCTAGCTAACTGGCCTTAAAGACCAAGTTAAAGACATTTTAATTGTTCATGTACTATGTTTCCTTGATTATTTAAGGCCTATTGGCATAAACGCATCAAACGCTGTGGTTGACACTACAAATAAAGAGTTTGCATAAACAGAATGTAACACAGAGGTCAACAGATCTTCCCCTCTATCTTAAAATCCTTTATATCTGATAGTCTGACATAGTGATTATACCTGTGCACAGAGCACAAAATTAGGAGATATGTCATTTTTCAGAATGAAGAAATGAATACATATTTCATCTTGTAGAGTACGTACATAAACAATACTTTAAAAATTGCCATGTAAGGCCAGGGATTTATCTCAGTGGAGCTGTTCCTGCCTGACAGGCACATGTTCCAGAGTTTAACCCCCAACCCACAAAAATAAATAGTAGTGTATCTGAAGTACAATAAACATATGTGAACTAAGCTCTTAAGAAAATTCTAGCACCATAAACTGATTTCATTAATGTTAAATAGCTACGTCTCTACATTTTTCCTGTCAAAATATAAAATACAGGCAATATTGGTAATTATTCAAAGATTCTTAATGGAAAAACTGCAATTCTGTATTTCTTACTATATTCTGCAACTTTAAATGGTTTAACTTAAAATTTCTCAAATTTACAACAGTGCACAAGCAATGCACGACCACTAGGAACCATCATCTAAATGTTGAACTTCCACCTTTTCCAGGCTATGGACACCCATTGCTACAATTTCTGTGACACTGGGAAGTGACCACAAGCAGCAGGTCTCTGTCAGCCACATGATCACCAAAGTCAATAAAAGATTTTCTACAATGTACACTGCTGCCAATACTTCGGGGATACTATCAATAAATTACATGAGATATTAATACTCATTATAAAGTGGATGTTGTGTTACATGATTTTGCCCAACTCTACATTAATGTGAACATTCTCAGCACACTTAAAGCTGTGATGTTCAGTAGGTCAGGTGTGTGAAATCCATTTCCAATTTGCAGTATTTTCAATTAATGATGTACTCAATGGGATATGACCCTTTTATAGTTTAAATCCAAAATGTTCCCTCAAAGTTGCATTTGTTGAGAGATGTGGCTTCGGGAAGGTGACTGGATCACGGGACCATTGTGGACCTCCTGTGGACTACTCCAGGAGTTTGTATCTGAGTGTGCTGGTAGCAGGCAAGGCTTGGGTGGAACCAGTGTGAATCAGAAGAGCGTATCCTATCCCCCCCCGTGCTTCTCTGCCCTCTTGCTCTCTGGCTACCATGAAGCCAGCAGCGCACAGGTTTAAACTCCTGAAAATGTGAGCCAAGAAGCAGCGTTTCTTCCTTTAACTTACGGGTATCAGCTATTTTGTTCCAGCAATTAGAAAGCTGACTGAGCTGGGAGTTTAGCTCAAATGGTACTATGCCTAACTTTGGAAGCACATGGGCCTGAATTTGATCCCTGGTACCACAAAAAAAAAAAAAAGGAAAGAAAGCTGACTAACTTAAATCCTATTTGAGATCAAAGAGTATCTGCAGTGTTCAAGTATTCCTATGCCTTTAGGCTTCAGAATCTAAAATCTGAAAATCACTTTCTAGAAATACAGAATCAGAGAATTAGAGGTGGACACAAATTTAAGTCTTCCACAAAGGCTCCTTTCCCTTTTCACTTATTCAGCCACTACTGATCCCTGGCTATACATCCGTCACTGTCATAGGTGCTGGGGAGAGAGCAGAGGTAAAGGACACCCTCGCTAGAGGTTCATGTACAAAGTATGAGAGTACTAGGGGCATAAGTGTTGGGTGGTGCACATAACATGGGCTGACAGAAATGAAATTCCCAAGTATTTAGAACTTTCAGGCTAATAAGTACACATCTTTACTACTAGTAATACTTTTAGTGTTTACTAATAAGAATTTAGGAAAACAGGGCCGGGGAGTTAGCTCAGTGGTTCTGGCGCCTGTCTTGCAAGCGCAAGGGCCCAGGTTCGATTCCCCGGTAACCACATAACAACACTGGATGTGGAGACTCACGCCCAGCAGCAACCAGCACCACATACCACAGTGCTGGGCGTGGTGGCTCACGCCTGTAATCCCAGCACTTGGGAGGCAGAGGCAGGAGGATTGCTGTGATGTGAGTTTGAGGCTGAGCTCAGGGCCAGCCTGAAACACAAAGCGAGACCCTGTCTCAAAAAACCTAAAAAAAAAAAAAAAAAGAATTTAGGAAAACAATGCTGCTGAAACTCTTGGCGGGCTTACAGTGATGGCCCTGCATCTGGAGGTGTACCTGAAGCTGGAGGTGCTATCACTGCAGGGAGCAGCACTGTCCCTGCCATTGGGGACATGGTCCCTGCAGTTTGGGTATTGTCCCTCCTGTTAGGGTCACTGGCAAGACCCGATGGATGTTACCTGTGACATTACAGCCAGAGCCAGAGGATACACACTCACGAAACCAAGTGAGAACTGCAGTCTCGTTCCTTCACCCCTTCCCTGACCAAGAGCACCTTTCATGGAAAAGAGAAGAGATCTGCACTGAGGCCAACCCAGTCAGTCCACAGAGCTTGCAACAGCACAGCCAAGGCTGAAGCCAAGTCTCTGGATCCCAGGAACTCTGCTCAGATATTGACCTTTTCTCATCTTGTTGGAACTGCTTTCCTATAAATGGGACCAAAGTGAGATCCTGGTGCTGTGTAAGTGAATTTAAAAAGGAGCACAGGCACCTGGCGTGCACCTCAAGACGGCCCAGCAGAGGTCCCCAGGATCACCCATGCAGCAGCTGGGGGACTATAGCCATAGGAGTTGTCTAGGCCTCACCCTGGCTACCTATACATACCTCATTAGCCCCAGGCAACGTCACTCCCTCAGACAACAGTGTTTGAGCCACAACCTCAGAGCGAGCTGCTGGTCTCTCAACCACTATCACCATGGAAGAAAGTACTAGGTACCTCAAAAGGAAAATTAAAGGAGGAACCACTGACAGACATCCAACAGAAAAAGCATTTACTGATTAAGTAGAAACTACCATTCTTGGAGCAATGGATGATCCCATGTTGGGCTAACGAAGGAAATACTAAAAAATCACTCATCTGAAGAGTCTCAGTGTCTGAGCACCGAACGTGGTTGAGGAATGTAAACTTTCATCCTTCAAAACTAAATGAAGTAGAGCAGCTGATTTACCATCAGGAAAAGAAATAGAAAAATCAAGCAAAGCTAAAGATCTACCTCCTTTTGATGGAACAGAGATTGATAAAAGTGCAAGCATTAAGGTCATGGTTGAATACACTGCATGAGTGGGTGAAGATACTCTTGACAAGATTTAGGGTTCTGCTTTGACACTGCAGTTTCCCACAACTCCTGTGTGAATACTTGGACAAAATGCAACTGCCTCCATGTTCTGTCTAGAGTCCTAAAAGAAGACTGAAAGCAAAGCACAGAGTTTGCTGCAAACATACCACAGGCATACAGTATAACATGAACAGCTACTGCGTGTTGCTTTTTATCTGCTCCTGAATCCAGCTGAGGATGTTCATACAGTAACAACGGTGAGAAAAGGGAATACAACTCACATGTTGGTGAAGACTCTTGATCAAGGCAATTCTGAGCCTCTTTCTCTAGCTGTGCCACTCTTAAAGAAACTGAGAATTTTTATGGAGGCTAAAAGTGACATGGCAGAAATGAGTACTGTTAAAAAACTGGTAAAATCTGATACCACATGAACATAAAGATTGATTGAATATCACGTTCTAGCTTTTCCTAAACCAGTCCTATGGCACAGGACTGAGAAGTGAGATAGTATGTGCTGAGACTTCACTCCTAGGCAATGAAAACTACAAATAGCAGAATGTGTGCCTTGCCATAAGCACGGATAGTTGCATTGAGTCAATGTTTACAGACACTGCCTAAATGCCACAGTTAATGAAGGTGTTCTCTGCATGTTCCAGTGAATGAACTGATTTAGAACTCACTGCACTCTGCATTCATCTGGCAGCTCGCAAGAGGAACGAATGTACAGTGACAGGTGAAGGAAATGGGCTGAAGATGTTCACGAAAAGGACTCTGAAGTTCAAGGATCCCCTGATGAAAATGATTAGAAACATTTCTCAACATGATGGACCAACTAAAAATCTGCTTATTAACAATGTTGCAGCCCAGATTTCTAATAATATAAATGAGGAGTCTGATCAAATGCTTGGCAAATCTCGCCTATCTGACCATCCCAGACTTGGACTGGAACTGGTTCTTAAACAATACAAGTTGGGTCCATACTTCAAGGATAAACTAAGACCAAGCCTTGCAGAAGATGGCCTTATTTAAGAAGTGGTTATAATGTCTGGAACTGCAAATATGGGTGACTCTGGTGCTGTGATAGCTACCTCTGGAATAACTCCCATCCTCATTTTCACTGCCAACAAGAAGAGACGATGTACTGAATTTATTGGTCAGATAATTTATGTCTTCTACCATATGATTACCCACCAATCCAGGAGTGATGTTATGATCAAGGAAACAGAGCTTCAGCATACTTCATGCATCTGGTGCACAACAAAAATAATGACATTTGAAATCTCTATTGTATTCTAGATATAGCAAAATATGGTGAACAAATACAATGGGAAAAATCTCAAAAGTAGTTATAAAATGATCTGCTACTAAAAATATGGTAATGACTGACACTGTCACTTTCTATTCTACAGAATAGAAAAACAAAGTGGTGTATCTTGTTTAAAAAATGGAGTACCTTCCAAGGATTTCCTGGAGCACAAGATAGAAACTGTCTTGTACAGCAATATAAGAATAATACCTGGCATGAGTGGGTTTCAAGCCAGTATCTTTACCTCTCATACTAAGCTTCCCCAATAGCTCATGGCATTTACAGAGACTTCAGTTACTTAGACACTGGGCAAATGGTCTGAAAGTATGCAAATCCCTTATTGCTATGTTCTTCCCAAGTCTTCAAGGATTCAAAAACTGATGTTTTGCCGTACTAGAAAAGCAGCCATCTCTGTTTTATACTTTGAATTTTTAGTAAGTAAGCATTCATATCAAAAAGTCATCTCTCATATCTTTGGGAAACCATGCTGGCTTACCAGCATCTTATCAATTAATTATGAAGATGTGGGAAAGCGTGCCACAGGAATGCTTTTCACACTGTGAGCATCACTGTCTAGAACATCCTGAGGTTTTCCAGATGGCAGCTCATCAATCTACTTCTCTCATTCCCTACCTAAAACACATACTAAGCCTACGGATGTCAAGGGCCAAATTATTAAAGATTTTTATCAGTTTCTCATTTCTTTCTACAGTCTAAACAGACATATTAAAGAAAAGGGAAAAGCAAAAGAAAGGGGCTTACTTCACAAGTAACCCCTGGAGGAAATCTGCTGTCTACCTATGAGAAAAGAGGCTGAATAAATTTAGAGATAATTTAACCAGAACCTCTGATAGCTCCGGGTAAAGGACAGCAGGATAGAGAAGGACACTGATAGCTTATATAGCTCCAACTACAGATGGAGATCAGAGACTTTTCCAGCCACAGTAATATACAAACACACACAGGTACCTTATTATCACCCTAAAGTCAATAAAAACTAGTGGTAGCATAAAAATGGTTAATATTTTGCACATCAAAATTCAATATATGGTTTTTTTTTCCTGGTTATGAAATCAGTTCACTACAATGAAAACAAAACAAAACAAACAAACAAAAAAACCAAGGACACATTCAAAAACAAAGTCTTTCATAAATCTAAGTGAAATACTTCCTTGTATCACTTTAAATTACTTTGTATATAAGGGAAAAGAGTTCCCTTATTGACACTACATATTAATGTATATAAGACACATTATATATCATCTTATATCTGTCATAAAAGAAAATCTTATACGTAACACATATATGATTTTCTAATATTTTTACTCAGTGGGAATTAATATACATATTTTTCTTATTGCTTTTCTAGCATTAGTCATATATTTTAACTACTTTTTCATTACAAATGCAAAACATGCAAATAGTTTAGACATAAATATACATAGGGAAGAAAACTAAAAGTCAAAACCCTTTTCTGAAAAGCCACCTAACATACTTCTATTTATTCTTTCAAAAATGTACAGGTACATAACTTCCTTGACCTGTTTTTAATTTTATGCAATTAGAACCTAAATGTGTATGTTAGTAAGGCTTTAAGTTTTTCTTTCCCATAAAATATTCCAGAAGTTGCCACACAACTTCTGATAAGTAACAATTTAGTCTGTCTCAGACAACTTTCCAAATGATAGATTCCTCTCAATTTTGAATAACCCAGTATTACACTGTGCAAGTATATAACAAATCCCCTACTGAGAAAGATTGTTTTCAATTTTATGCTATTTCTGAACAATTTCACAGTAGATATTCTTTTGATATATGTATCAAAATGATATATGACTCTCAGGCATACCTGTATAGAAATACAAAAGAGTGTGTGTACATATTGGGGGAAAGTTATATACGATTTCCTTCTTGTTGCTTGAAAAATTAGCTTAAAAGTCACCAACATTCACAGGCCAGAAATAACTGTATTCTTAGCAACAAATATGGTTACTATACTGATCATCCTGTAAAGATGAGTTTTAGGGGATTTTGATGACATGAACAATAAGTAACAGCACCATTAAATCCTTTCTTAATCAAATGATATGTAAATAATTTTATACAGATTTATGTAAATACTGTACATACATATATACATTTAAAGGAATATTTTAGCCATTTCAGGAAGTACTCTTATAAACAGGAGAGAAAGCTAGAAGGAAATGACACAGAGCAGCTAGTGGCAGAGAGGGTAAGGTCAGGGAAAGAGAATGGTAAAGACCAGGCCGGGGGCTGCAGCATCTTGAAGACCAGACTCGGGTGTCAGAGTCCAGGGACACTCATGAGGAAGAGTGCAGACGCTCAGAGGTCTGAGGTGAAGCTGGAGGACAGAAGAAGCAAAGACAGTAACTGAAACTCTTCCAGTGTCTGAACATCTCTGAGGTCTGAATTCAAGTCAGCCCTTGATATCCACAGTGGCTTGGTTCCCATATTCTCATCACTGAAACACAAAGCTTCACACTCACAAACTAAATGAAGCCAGGTTACTTTGGCTCACAGTTTACAGAGGTTTCGGTTCCTAGTTGGCTGGTTTGAAGGCATGGCAGCATGGCAGAAGGGACTGGCTTAGGGCACAAAGGCAGGAAACACACAAAGACATCAAGGAGGCAGGAGGGAGATGGATCCTTCTGGGACACGTGTCCTTTAACCAGGCTTCACCTCCCAACATCACATTCACCTATTAACTCAGGACTGATCCACTGCTGAGTACCATAACCCATGAACCAATCACCTCCCCAGAGTCCCACCCGTGGTCTTGGGAGCCTTTTGAGGATCTTCTAGTTAAAAAACGTAACTTGCAAACACATAATCTTTAGATTTCAAAGGGCTTTATATAAAGTGGCACAGCTTGTGCATATACCTTCCACACATCCTCACACATCTCTACATTACTTCTAACACTGTGGAAATGGCTGTGGGACTGTATTTTGGGGGACGAACAACAGGGAGACAGTCTGTATGTGCTCACTATAGATGCAGTTATTTCCAAGAGGTTGTTTGATTTTTTTTAATCTTTGATGACTTAAATCCATGGGTGCGGTAAGGAGAGTTGATCGTACTTCGGGAGTATGAGCTCACCCCAGCCACTGTACAGATGTGAGACAGAGACAGTTTCTCTGCTGCATGTCCCTCGACCTTGAGCCACTCTGCCTTGGAGCCAGATGAATGTGGACTGGAAGCTCTACAAACTGTAAGCTAAATAAACCTTTCCTCTTTTCACTTAGGATGTCATTTATTGTGTCTCAGCAACCAAAGAAAAGTAACTGACACAGCAGAAGAGCTGTGACACAAAGTAACTGGGCAGGGAGAGATGTCGAGGCATTGATGGCCCCTCATGTGAGCCCACATAGCCTTCTACCATTTTAGGCAGCCAGAGCCCAGATGGAGTGGTCTGTTACTTCCAAATGAAAACATCCCCCTCGAGCACGTCATTCCACCTGCGCCACCTGTTCCTTCTCTGCTGATGCTCATAAGCAAGAGCATGGCCTCTGAAAATCACATCTCCAACCATACCTAATAAAGTCAAACCACAAACTGGATTACAGTGAGAGGCTGTACTCACACCCAAGTCCCAGCATTTTGTACAGTACATTAATACCACTTCTGTAGGCTCAAAAGTAATCAAATTTAATCCTCAAGGAACCCTGGAGAGTTACAGGGAATACAGGCTTGAGAGATAAGCAGCTCTGAAGGATCAAGCTCAAAGGTGGACTTTGCTTTTCTATGAATGCACAAAGCCCTTCTACCTCTCTCTGCTCATTTGCTATGGATACATGAGCAGAGGAGCTGCTACAGGGACCCACAGATTACGGAAAGAACTGATATGCCAAGTTAAGTACCACGCTGCATATTATCTCAATTCACCTCGGTACAATATCCCCTCTACACACGACCCACCCTGCCCTGGCCTGTGCTCCTCTGAAGAACTCAGCTGGTATCGAACCAAGGGACGCTGGGAGTTAAAGCACTACCACACTCAGTCCTTAGTACATGCTGAGATTCCACGTGAAGGCTTCTGCCTTTGCAAAGAAATCCACTCTTCAGGATTTCTGGCATCACAAAATAGTTACTCTGATAATCTCCGTGGGTGTAACAATGAATCCAGACTCCTCTAAAGTCTCAGTGTCTCTGGTCTTGTTCAGAGAAATAGCCACACTTAGCCCTTAGTATGAACGAACCACATATCATGTTTTTAACTGTAGTTGTGTATCAAAAATCCCACCCAAGGGAAACATACTTAAATCTCTAATAAGCACAGTTTCATTTGATAAATTGTAATATCATTATAAATTTTAATGAAGTTCAATTATAGTATAAAGAATTTTCAAATATTTTGACTAGTCACTCTTCTAATTAAAAATGCTTTGTTTTTGTATAAGGAGCGGGGAGTTGTAGGGAGGGCAGGGTAATGGGAAAAAATGAGAATCAAGATGTGTCATGTATTGATATAAACCTTCAATGTTGAATGTGATCATAATGTATATATAAAATGTACCAATAAAAACAATTCCAAAAATTTATCTTAAATGCTTTCTTTTCTGCATTCAGATACATCTTCCCAACCCACCCAAACTCAGTCATTTAATTCACATCTACTAAGTATCTACTATACACATTAAATAAGACGGGAGAGAAAAAACAAGGTAGTTATCTTTGCGATCAAGTTTATATGTCAGATGTAACCAGAAAATAATGGCAAAGGCTTAAAGAAAAATTTTACCAACATAGTACAGTAAAAGGCACATTGCCATAAATCTCCCTGAGAATACTTCCCCTCACTTTCAACATGTTCATCTCACATGCTTGCCCCTTTCTAAAGCATTTCTGGAAGTCCTCTTTCCTAAGGGTCTTTTCTGGCTGTCTGTTTGTCAGGGGTCAACTCAGGTCATTCACAGCAACTTCTATCAAACAAAAACACATGTTCTTTTCTCATGTACCTGATTCACCAAATTTGATACCATGTGACTTTTGGCTCTTTCCCAAAGTCAAAATGACTATGATGGGTAAATGGTTTGCATTGATTGAGAATATAAGGCAGTGACAACAAAGCAAAGTGGACTTCCAGAAGTGCTTCAGAAAATATCGATGATAAATGTATTCTAAGGGAGAGGGGTGCATTTTGAGGTGGATTCATGGCAACCTGAGTTTTAGTGTCATGTACTGTTAGTATATACATACACCACATTTCATGATGACATCTCATAAAAGTAAATGATAAACTAATGATGCACTTCAATACAGGCAACTGCTAAGAGGCAAGAAAGCAGAGAGGAAGGTTTAATAATGCTTACTTGCTTGCAAATAGGGTAAAATCTCAGACTTTTCCTAGTTCTTGACAAGGAACAAGCTGCAGCAACAGTTTAGGCCAAAAATAATGAAGGCACCTTTGCACAGAACCAGAGACAATATGTAATAAATGCGAATGTCATTTAATAGAGGTCACATTTGGGTAGAAATTGCCAAGCACAGACCTTATAAAGACTAAAGGAAGATGTTGAGATTGTAACAAAAAAGTAAGGAAACAAATTTTATGTATATGGGGGGGTGGTAGGGTGGGTAGGGCTATGGGAAAAAATGAGAATTAAGTTGTGTCTTATACTGGTACAAATCCCCATTATGGAGTGCAATCATGATGTGTATATTTAATGTACCAATAAAGATTATTAAAAAAAAAAGACTAAGGGAAGAAAACGGAACCGACCCTTGACCCTCAACACAGTAACACTGTGAGGAGAGGCGGGCTTTGGTGACACTAACTCTGGAACCAAAAACAGAAATCTTATACACATCAACACTCACCAGCAAAAAGACAACACCACCTTGGACAGCCCTCCTCTGCCCATAGAAGCAAATCTGCCATTCTCATCCAGAGATGGATTTAAATACTAAATATCATTGTGTTTAATCCAACTAAATTAAAATCGAACATTCTGAGTAGTAAACATATTCTGTAAATGGTAGGACTATTATGTTATGGGGTAATTCAGTTACATTGAAAACCCTACCGCCTTCCTTACCCAACAACTCATACAGAGAATTCAGAATGGATTTCCACGCCTCCCCGGCTTCTCGGCCAGCGACGTCAGCAAAGTGCGCTGCGCTGCTATAAACGTGCAGTCGATCGATGCACTCCAGCACAAGGTTGATCATTCCCTGGGAGAAGAAGGAAAATAATTCCATGAAAAGCTGTAATTCTGCTCACAAATCAAAAAGGCAAAATTGATTTTAAAAAGCCTAGTTAAAATTTTACCTATTAATCCTCCTGAAAATTAGGAGAGTTTATTTAAAAAGGAACACACCTGTATGAGATACAAGGTATTCTGCAAACAATCCAAGTGGATTTTAAATTCAAATAGAAATGGAGAACTCTGGACTTCCAGACACAAGGTTTAATCCTTGAGTAAATGGATTATAAATAATACTCTGCTGCAAAGTAAAACTCAGAGCCAAATCCTCTTCTATAGGCATTAATTACTAAATTAAGAGTACATTTTTAAAAATTCACTCAAACCCTCTAAGAAGCAACTATATTTGAAATTGTACTTTTATAATCCCTTGATCAGAATTTTCAAAATGAAAGGAAAAGCCATAAAAAATTGACTAATCAAATTAGCCTCTTTCACAAAGTATTTCTGAAATATCATAGACTTCAGAACATTTCTAGATATCATCCAAACTGTCTGATTTGAGAAACAGAAAAGAAAAAGAATCCCTAACTCAGTATTAGGTTTAAGTTAATATTATAAACATTCACAGCATCATATTTAGATTTCATTCCTCTAGATATTAAACAAATTCAGTATATAATAAAAAAAATCTAGTAACAGCATATATAAAATTAGAAAGTCCTAACATACTACTACATATTATTCTTGGTTTACATTGATATTATCTTTTCCTTTATACTAAATTACTTCCTTATGTTCATAGTAAAAAAAAAGTCTTCAAAAAATAATGTCAGTTTCAACAGTATTAGAAAACTATTTTCAAAAAACAGGAACACAGTTTTACAGATAGGCGAACTTAGAAATTTCCTCTAATTATTTTCCTTCCATACTTTTAAAAAGACATTTATCATCAGAAAAATGCCTGACTCCCCATGCAGGGAGCCGTAGGAAGAACTGAAACTCTTTTGTGAGCTCTCTGATTGGCCCAGTCCATGCTAACAGCCTCCTTCTGATTCTTGAATATACAGCAATAGGTAGACAGCAGTTTAGGTCACTGATCACATCCCCTGATTCTTCTTCTATTCTACTTATAAAAAAATAAAATGAAATTTTGGTGAATGGATGGAACTTTTGGTGAAATCAAGTACACATATGCCAAAGGCAGCAGTGGGGTGCTCTGTCCTACCAGGGGTCTTAGAGGTCAGCATTTTTGGGGGATAGCCTTCTCTTTCAACAAACAGCTTCTGAGGTTCTGGGACATTTCCAGAGACCCCAAGCACTGGCTGAATAGTTTGGAGGCCTTAATATTTTCAAAACCTATGTTAATTTAAGGTTCAGTATTTATGTTACCAACATGAAGCAAAAACTACAGTACTTAAAAATACCCAGGTGAAGTCTGACCGCAAAGTATTTGTTCCATTCAACTTATAAAACTAACATTTATTAATGTCAAAATAAAAACAATGACCAGCATCCTCCCACACTTCATTGCCCTGTTCAGTAGTACACTCGTATCACAAATGGCACTCAAGTACAGTGCATATGCTTGTAATCCCAGCCTCTGCAAGGCTGAGGAAGAAGAATCAAGCTTAAACCTTGCCTGAGTAATTTAGCATCTTAGTGAAATTGTTTCAAGAGAGCAAATTTCAAAAGGGCTGGCACTTTTCCAGTACCATGCCATTTTTATCACAATGGTTTTGTAGTATAGTTTCAAGTTGGGCCTGTGACACCTGTCCCTACCCCGAGCTTGTTGCCTAGAATTGCTTTTGCTATTCTAAGTCTCTTCAGAGGAATTTTTGGATTATTTTTTCTAGATATGTGAAATAAACTGCTGGAATTTCAATCAGTATTGCACTGAATCTATATAACAGTTGAGGGAGTACAGCTACTTTAGTTCTTCCTATTCAGGAACAAAGGATGTCTTTTCATTTTCTGATAACCTTTCCAATCTCCTTTTCGAGAGTTTTGTAGTTTTCAGAGTAGAGATCTTTTGCCTCCTTTGTTAGATTGATTCCTAGATATTTCATTTTTTTTTGGATGCTACTGTGAAATGCATAGACTCCCCAATTTCTCTCTCAATGAGTCTGTTATTTGGGTATAAAAAGGGTACTGATTTTTCAGCACTGACCTTGTATCCTGCTATGCTACTAACTTTGCCAATTAAGTCCTTCGCTTGAGTTTTTAGGATCTTCTATATAGAGTATCATGTCATCAGCAAATAACAACACTTTAACTTCTTCATTCCTATCCTCAAGCATAAGTGGCACAGATTAGAAGATCCAGAATCAACTTCAGATACACTAAGCCACCTCATCTTTGACAAAGGAGACAAATATTCTCAATGGAGGAAAGATAGCCTCTTTAATAAATGGTGCTGGAAAAACTGGGCTTTAACCTGCCAAAGATTAAAGCAAGACCTATCTATTTTACTCTGTACCAAGACCTACCTCTTTCACTGTGTACCAAAATCAAAGTGGATTAGAGACCTAAATATTAAACCAGAAACATTAAACCTTCTGCAAAAGGTTTCCACAGGTTAGATGGAACTCTTGGAGACACTGGCTTAGGGAAAGATTACATGAACAAAACCTCTATAACACAAAAACAGAACAAATCAACAAATGGGATCTCATCTTATTAAAAAGCTTCTGCACAGTAAAGGAAATGACCAACAGAGTGAAAAGGCAACCAACAATATGGGAAAAAATCTTTACCAGCTGTTTCTTGGACAAAGGGCTACTATCTAGAATACATAAAGAGCTTAAGAAATCAGCCCCCCAAATTTAAATACCCAATTCAAAATTGAGAATATGAAGAAATATTCAACATCACTGGTCATTCGAGAGATACAAATGAAAAACAACACTGAGATTTCATCTCATTCCATGAAGAATTGCTACTATCTCAAAATTAACCAGCAACAAATGCTGGAGAGGCTGTGGGGAGAAAGAAACTCTTTTTCACTGTTGGTGGGAATGTAGACTGGTGCTACCATTATGGAGATCAGTGTGGAAATTCCTCAAAAAAATAGGATTAGAGGTCCCATTTGATCCTGCTGTTCCCCTGCTAGAATATACACAAAAGAATTAAAAGATTCGTATCACAGAGACATTTGTGCACCAATGTTCATAGGAGCTCAGTTTGTGATAGCTTAATCTTAGAAACGACCAAAATGTCCATCATTCATATTCAACTGGACTTACCTTGAAGACATACTCATAAGGAAATAAATAGGTCACAGATGTGTAAATACTGTATATTTTCTTTGGTATGAGAAACTGATAATATAAATGAGTTCTAGCGTGTAGATAGATAGATACTGTGAAATAGAAAGTATTCAGATGGTAAGAAGGTAAGGGTATATACTACAGGGGAAAATGTGAAGGTAAAACAAGGAAATAAAACTTATGTATATATAGGGTGGGGAGTTGTAGGGTGGGTGGGGACATGGGGAAAAAATGAGAATTAAAATGTTATATACTGGTACAAATTTTCAATGTCAAATGTGATCATGATGTACATATAAAATGTACCAATAAAATTAATTAATTAAAAAAGTTTTAAAAATAGGGCTGGGGATGTAATTCAGTACAACAGCATTGGGTTCAATCCACAGTTCCACTAAAAAAAGAACTGCCAAATATGTGGAACAGAAGGATCCTTTTCCCACCACACGATCTTCCCCTCAAGAGAACAGCACAAAGGAAGTGAGCTGAGCTAAGCCTCACCTCTTCCTGGAAGAGATTCTGCCGGTTCTTCAGGGCTCGCAGCCTGTTCTGCCTGTCCTCGTGCTCCAGGTGCTCATCAGGAGGGTGGAAGTAGCCGATGAGGTCCTGCAGGCTCAGGCTCACGGACTCTATGGGTAGATCGACTGCAGGCACCTTCACTTTCTTGCTGAGAGCATCCAGGCCCCTAAGAGCAACAGCATACATCTCTCTGTCAGCAGTTCACTATTTGACTCTACCGGTTTTTGATTTGTAGATATGCTGATCTCTCTCCCTGTGCTACTGTAAAAGGAACATGCAAGAAAGACCCTCCTTTCCCTCCAGCAGCAGTAACAGGCGTGTTCACTCAGAAACTCTGCTGCACGTCATGTGTGCACCGTGCTACATTCTGTTTTCCAAGAGGCAGAGCCTCTCATCCCAAGTTAAAATGACCAGGCCAAAGAACCAAAGCCTACAGATTACTGACTATGGCACCCATAAAAGTCCATTTTAAAGAATTATATATGTATTTTTTATTATTATTATTATCTTTATTGGTACATTAAATATACACATCATGATTGCACTCCATAATGGGGATTTGTACCAGTATAAGACACAACTTAATTCTCATTTTTTCCCATAGCCCTACCCACCCTACCACCCCCACATATACGTAAAATTTGTTTCCTTTCTTTTTTGTTATAATATCATTATTTGAATTCTTTCAAGTATTGTGATCACTGACACCAGCTGCTAGTGTTTAATTCCTGTCTAGTACAGAAATATATTCTGATGTTAATTTTTAACTTAGCCATTAATGAGTAAACAACAAACTGCTTTTATTATCCAAAAAATGCACCTAAAAGTCAGATTAAGAAACAACCTTTCCTAGTTTTTGAAGAAAAGCAGGATAGAAATGTGTTTGTTTGTTGAGGTTACATATATTCTCAGTTTCACACTGAAACATCATGCTTGTAAACCAAAAGTATTTCAAAGTAAAAAAATTTAAAAACACAACAAAGACACCATAAAAGGAGAAGTATCTATACTATGGTTGTTGTAGTAGTACTGTTTATCATGATAAAATGTCATACACAAAAATATTACAATTCCATTCATGTTCTCTACATAAGTAATACTCTATGGTGATATTTCATTGTAAAGAAATGTTTCTAATTTTCTGACTACATATAAACATACATTTTAAGAATAGAGCTTTAGGGCTGGGGATTTAGCTCAGTGGTTCCAGCACCTGTCTTGCAAGTGCAAGGACCCGGGTTCAATTCCCGGTAACCACATACCATACAGGATGTGGAGACTAACGCCCAGCAGCAATCAGTACCACATACCACAGTGCTGGGCGTGGTGGCTCACGCCCATAATCCTAGCACTCTGGAGGCAGAGGCAGGAGGATTGCTGTGATGTGAGTTTGAGGTTGAGCTCAGGGCCAGCCTGAACTATAAAGTGAGACCCTGTCTCAAAAAAAAAAAAAAGAAAGAAAGAATTGAGCTTAGCTCTGAATTTTACAAAGCTTAGAATATTACTCAAATGTATTATCATGTACATGAAGATTACTAATATTTTGGTACATGTTTCAACTTTATTAACCAATAGTAAAACCACTGCTCTAAAGCTTTTGCCTGAAATTCCTTATCAGTTACATCAGTGGAATTCATCTGTTGCCTAGTGTCATCATCTCCACAAGCCTTTCCACTTATCACAGTAAGGACTACATAGAATGATACAATAAAAAATACAAGCAATACTTAAAAGCAATGCAAATGATAAATATGAAATATAAATGACACTTCAATGAATCAAAGTAATGGGGCTCATACTGGCATGCAAGGCAGCTGAATGAATGCTCTGCATCTTCTTCACATATACCACAGAGGAGGGGTTACAAAGACATAGAAAGTGAACATTAATATAATGTTGGGTATGTCTGTTTCATATTGCAAAAGCAAAAAAAAAAATCAACTTAACTGAACTATAGTTAAAAAATAAAATTATTTCCCAAACAAATTTATAAAAAGCATTTATGACTTATAAGTGATG
Organism: Petromus typicus; assembly: GCA_004026965.1. NCBI lineage: Eukaryota > Metazoa > Chordata > Mammalia > Rodentia > Petromuridae > Petromus > Petromus typicus. Next base: position 1,043 of record PVIR01027486.1, on the reverse strand, counting down.
ACAGGAGCTTAGTATCTTTAACAGAAATGCTTATACCAGTCAAATAGAAATATTAAGAAATAACTGGGTAAGTCACAAAAATAAATGAAACATGGTCTATAAGCATGAAGAATATACATTCTTATAACTCACAAATGCCAGTCTGAAAAAGAAATAAACATTCAATTCTTTAAAACTAAAATACAAATTGTTTTTAAGTGTTGCATATTGTGTATGTATAGAAATAAAAACTTTGTATGCTCATAGAAAATTTTCGTCCATGAAATTTGCAAATTTAAAGAGACATGATAATCATCATAGGTCAGAATGTGTATTATTACCAGAAAATTCTTCGGCCACAAGCATGAATTAGTTTGTAGACTATGCAACAGTTTTAACTCTTACATGAGAAAATTACTTATAAGAATCACTTTACTATTTTAATGTACTGTAAAAAGAGCCCTCAAGTATCTAAGCTTCACTCACTATAAAAAAGAATTAAGTAGATCAAATACAAAAACAAGTTCAGAATAATCCTATCAATTACAATCACATGTACAGTTTCTAAAAGCACACCCTATTTTTCAAGTTCATTTAAAAGAAAATGTAAGATAGGATCTAAATAGCTCTTTTATTGTATTCTACTGACATACTAAATTGTACATAATATCATGGTATATTTAGGAACTGTCCATTTCTAAACTGAGAAGGAAACAAAAATAACACATCAAAACAACAACAGAAAAAGTACCTTATAAATCTATTGAAAAGAAAGACTGTGCTCCGGATGACTCGGGCTGTGCGAGATTCTTCATGCTGAGACCTGGATAAATTTAGACCATCATCCATGTGGCCTTCGTGGTGCATAATAGCCTGTAAGGAAACAGAACACCACGGTTCCCAAGGTCTCCCTCCAAACCAGAGAGAAGGTGGATGCTCAAGAAACTGACTGATAATGGTGTACAGAATCCGAGATAAGGAGGAGATAGAGCTGTTGTGCGCAGATTAAGTTACAGGTGCAGTATTCTGTAAACATTACCCACTCAGTGCATTCACTAAAAGAA
>PVIR01027485.1:0-22861 GCA_004026965.1 Petromus typicus | reverse complement strand
GAAATGGCAGCCATTCTATGTGGAGTGAGATGAAATCTCAATGTTGTTTTCATCTGCATCTCTCGAATGACTAATGATGTTGAGCATTTCTTCATATGCTTCTTAGCTGCTCTTACTTCTTCCTCTGAAAAATATCTGTTCATTTCAGATGCCCATTTTTGAATTGGGTCATTAAATTTGGGTGGGCTAATTTTTTTGAACTCTTTATATATTCTAGATAATAGCCCTTTATCTGAAGAACAGCTGGTAAAGATTTTTTCCCACATTGTTGGTTGCCTGTTTGCACTGTTGGTGGTTTCCTTTGCTGTGCAGAAGCTTTTTAAAAGAATGAGGTCCCATTTGTTGATTTCCTCAGCCATTTCCTGTGCTATAGATGTTTTGTTCATGAAGTCTTTCCCTAAGCCAATGTCTTCAAGAGTTTTACCTAACCTGTTTTGCAGTAGGTTTAGAGTGTCTATTTTAATATTTAGGTCTCTTATCCACTTTGATTTTAGCTTGGTACACAGTGAAAGAGTTAGATCTAGTTTTAGCCTTTGGCAAGTTAAAACCCAGTTTTTCCAGCACCATTTGTTAAAGAGGCTATCTTTCCTCCATTGAGGATTTTTGTCTCCTTTGTCAAAGATGAGGTGGCTCAGTGTATCTGGAGTAGTTTCTGGATCTTCTAGTCTACTCCATTGATCCTCGGGTCTGTTACTTTGCCAGTACCACGCAGTTTTTATCACAGTGGCTTTATAGTATAGTTTCAGGCTCGGAGTTGTGATACACCCCACCATGTCCCTGTTGCTTAGAATTGCTTTGGCTATTCTAGGTCTTTTGTGGTTCCAGATGAAAGTTTGGATTTTTTTCTCTAGATCTGTGAAATATGCTGTTGAGATTTGAATCGGGATTGCGTTGAATGTGTAGAGTAGTTTTGGGAGTATAGCCATTTTGACAATATTGGTTCTTCCTACCCAGGAGCAAGGTATGTCTTTCCATTTTTTGATATCATCTTCTATCTCCTTTCTTGAAAACAGTGTCCTCCCAAGTAAATGTTTGTCTATCCCTAAGGTTAATTTTAATCTCCTCTCAAAGGAAAGCAATGTTCATGTATTAAATCACTCCCAATGACTCTCAATAGTTCTTTTCATCAGCAACATGTCATTTTTCAGATTTAAAAAACACTCATCAATGAACAGAATTAAACTTTTTAGGTTCGTTGCTTTAGACAAATGGCAACATTTGTGAAAAGCAATTTTTAGATCACTACAAAATGAAAATTTAGTATATCAGTATCAATTAAATTTCCCAAAACAAATTTGCAAGATTGCCTCTCAACTGTATTATTTTATTCTTTCAGTAATAATCCAGGTGGCACAATTCCCTGCGTATTAACATCATCACCATACAGAAATTAGTGAACAAAGTCAAAATGTGGCTTTAAGAAAAAGTCAGTATATCATGATATTAAGTTCAAATGATATGGTACAAAAAGTTACCCAGGCCTTTATCTCCCTGGAAGATTTCAATGTGATATACAGTGTACATTTATTTGTTGTGAAGAATAACAGGTGGGAAGTATCATGGAGAGTTAAAGGCTGTAAGGTTCTTGAGAATGGGGGGATAAGTACTATTTAGTGAAAATAACAGTTAAAAATTCAACAAATATCTTCTGTATGTCAACTAAAGAAAAATTCATGCCAGATGTCATAGCACATCCAACACACAGAATTCTCTGGCCTAACATCAGCTTCGTTACCCAGTGGGGAAAAAAATTCCAATCTGAGCTAATCCAAGCCTTCGGAGCTAGGAATGAAGTCACATTTAAGGAATGGTAATAAATGTAAGACTGCTTCCTCAGCTGTTCCATTATTCCATCTTCTAAACATATTACTCACAAAATGAATGATGAATTCACCATAATAATAACGATAAAGCTCTAACATACCGTTTTCTTCTTATTTACCGGTGTATGTGTTATCCATAGTTTTAAAGATTTTTGGAATTATTTATATTTTCAATGCATGACTAGTAAAAAGTTCTTAGGTTGTATAAATGAATAATAGCTCTTTTTATATCCAAAAGTTGCTTTCTCAATAAATGCCCTTTTATTGAAACTTTTCTAAAATTTTTGTGAAGTTGCCTCAAAATTAATTTATGGAGTAGAATCCTATACTCATATGAGTTTTTTCATTAAGTTTATTGGAACATTTTAGGTCATACTCACAGCTAGCACTGAGAATATGTACACAGTATATCTTGGTTCTTATGTTTTCCCACTGCAATGCTGTTCTTCAATCTGTCCACCCCTGACTATTTACATAAGGTTTGGAATCAAAGTAAGATGACTTTCTATTTCTTACCCATCACATAAGCCATACATGGTCTTGTTCTGAAAGGAGCATGGTGAAAGAGTGATTATAGGGACACCAATAAGGCAACCCTCTGGCTTCTTCCATGGTCACTGACTACTAGTTTTGAGTCTATCTTCCAAAACTTGACCTTGCATTATTTTCTATAAATGTGTTACTTTCCACATAAGCGAAACTGGATCTCTCTTGACAGTTGTCTGGAAATTCACAAATGTCAGTGTTCTAAACTTTTTAGATTTTTCTTTCTTGGCTTGGGTTTACACTTTTTATACAATTCAACACCACCTATAAATCCATAGATGGTTCTAAAGTGCTGACTAAGCTAAAATGCAACACCACCTGGGATTCCCAGATTTTTATGAAGCTGTTTGTTTACATCTATACAACGTTTTTTGCCTTCTATGTACATTGCTTTTTAACCAGGCCAAAATAGTCCTACATTTCTCACTACCATAAGTAGTCCTTTATTGTAGAAATATATCATACTTTTGAAAAATAACTTCCATTTCCCCAAAGTCCAAAAAAGAAGTTATATTTTTGGTGGGGCTCAATATTTCTTGTGCTGTGTGCTTTTACATACCCTGTCAGATTGTCACGTGGGGAAGAGAGAGCTAGAAGATGGTCATTTGGTTCCGGAGGCTTTCCAGAGAGTCTCTCAGGAATAGAGATACAATATTCTGAATGTACTATAGAATTTGTCACTGAAACTTTGCTATTTTGCCCCTCACCCGTGATTTACTCTCCAGCTCTCATATAATCTGTGAACAACTCTTCGCAGATTTATCTACAGTTGTTACTCAGAGAGCAATACAATGATGTAGTGCTGTTGGAGACTGTCTACCAAGGCGTCACAGGGACAAGCCAGTATGTTTTAAGTAACAGACAGTGAAATACAACTAATCCAGAAAATCAACGCAGTTGGTAATCAGAGAAGGGTTTTATTTGTAGGCTCTGACAGATATATTTACTTGGACAGAACTCTTACCTTGGAGTTATTTTGAGGACAGAATCCAGCTGAGTTTGAGAATAGGCCTGTAAGCCTGAGTTAGAAAGAACTCAAGGCTATTACTGAACTCACACAGAAACTCAATGGAATCCACAGAAGTGTCCAATAATTTTCCCATTCTGAAATCATTTCCAGTCCCAATAGTATTCAGGTAAAATATAAAATAAAAATTTGAGATGTTCAGAAAGTATTACAGGCTCAGGCCTGTTGTTACCCAGGCCCAGGAAAAGAAAACCCTTCTTGAGTGTGTGTGTGAAGACACAAAGAAAGCTAATGCTAAGAGCCAAAATATTTGGATATCCCTGAACCTGTACAGTTCTTTCAAATACACTAGCGAAAGTAAGACAAAGGTTGCTCATTGTGTTGTTCTTATGAAATTGCCCCATCACATTTGAGAGCTGCTCTTGCTATTTACCAGTAGAATTTAGTTATTAGAATGATATAGAACACATGTTTAAAAGAGTCCCAGAGCCTAAGATGAAAAAACTCTATCTAACCATTTTCTGGTGCTACTTCACAATAAGAAAAGAATAACAACCAATAGGTGAAGATTCTTTCATAATGAGGAAAATAGAAGCATTGATCTGACTCTGACACCTTGGCTTCCCTGAATAATGCTGTCCACGTCACTTTATCTCAGCTCTCAGAAAGGATATGTCAAAAACAACAAAAAATTTGTAAAGCAATGCTTTACAAAAATTTTCATCTCTCACAGATCTAGTTAACTAACATCTCTTGTTTTCTCCAACAATTAAGAATTGAACTTCCAAAATTTAGTTTATTTTTCTTTCTTATTTATTTCTCACAAAGTTTCTCTTTACATAGTTGAATTTGCTATAAATAGTAGTATAATTTCTGAGAAAATATTTTAAAATTGTTTTCAAGAGTAATCTGTTTTTTACTTGAATTCCTGTAAAATCTATAGCAATTACTTCTATCATGAATGGAAAAAAACAAAACAAAACAAAAAAAACAACAAAAAAAAACTTCACAGACAGCTTCAAATTTCAGAAAGGACTATCTTCAATTCAAAATCAGCTTAGAATGACCGAGGTAGTCTTACCAGCTCAAAAAAAAAAAAAAATTCAAACTGACTTAGTAAAATCAGGATAAATTCACCCAGGGCATCTGAGAAGTCATCCTCAAAACTGCTTGGCTCTTAAGTATCTCCTTCATAAAGTTTGCAGTGGCCCAGATCATTTTACTAGGTTGTTCATTTTAGTATTTAACAGTCAAGCTGACCATATGACAAGCTGAACATTACATTAGTCATCACTCCAGGACACAGATAAATATCCATGAAATCCTCACAAGAAATAGCACATGTCCAGATTGGCTATTTAAATTCCTACACTGTCCAGTTCTATGTATGTGGCTGAATGCAAGCCCTCACAGAGAACTGTGCACAGTTAGAAGATCAAAATAAAATAATTGTCCTATATCCAACTATTTGAAACATAACAGCTCTTATTTTTATACAATTGCAGCAAGGCAATGAGTCACTAAGTATAGCTTCTTTTGTTATCCAGCTTGGAAGGAGTCTAGGAAATCAAAGGTGCACCTTAAGATATGAGGGATCTGGGATCTAGTTCAGTGGAAGAGAAGACCATATGCATAAATGCACAGTGCTAGGTTCAATCTCAAGCATCAAAAAGCAGAAAAATAATGAATCCAGCCACACTGATATGACATTAACACTATTAGACAAATGTGCTCATGAATTTTGCTCTTATCAATTGATAGTAAGCTAATAGAAACTGTGCTTCTAAGTTATTAGTAGACCTCAGAGAGAAAATCTTTTTAAGCTCATCAAAGAAGAGAAAATCATAGGAAAAGTAGGAATGGTTGGCAGCAGCTCTCTCGTAATTTCGTACCATTTCCTTTCCTATTTACACTTCTTGGTGATCCGGAGCAGCCCTCTGCCTTATGGCTCTTGAGAATGTTTTGTTTTGTTTTGTTTTAGTAAAATCAGTTTTAAAATACATTCAGTATCCTGGTTTCACAGGAGCATTTTTATTTGATAGTGGGCAACAAGTACTGGGCCACTTCACAAGCATGATCAAATTCAAATTTAGTAAAAAGCATATAATTTGAAAAAAACCGCAGAAGGAAACTCTGGTTTATTTCCTGCTTTGATTTACATTGGAAATACAGTAACTTCCTACTCAGTCCATGGAAGCAAATGAAACTCCAAATGGGGAAGCCCCATTTTCTCCCAGATAGAAAACTGAACATCATGGAGTACTTTGCCATCAAACACATTTCCGTTTTCAGGAAGGAGTGGGCCAGGGCATTAAATACCACTGGAGATGTCGCTAGAGGTTTGGCCACACATTGCCTTTATGCTTATATACCAGGAACACAGGGACAGCATCATTCTCATACTCTTCTACAGCACACAGCTGATCCGTTTTGAAGGAAGCAGACAAGTGCAAAGGATAGACTCCATGTGCTGACCAGATTGTACTGTTCAGACTCAAGTCATTGAAATCCCTATCCCAGAGAGGCCAGATCTTAAAACAGAACAATGTCATTCATATGAGAGCCTTATGATTCCCTGGGCCATCTTCCTTTGCATCACCACAGATGAATCAATGACAAAAGATTTTTAAATGATGAGAATATTAACAAAATCTTTATAAATTCCAAATAATTTACAAATGTTCATGGTGGTGCTTTGGGCAGTGGGACTACAGGAGTACACATATGGAACTTTCTCACAGTTTATACAATTATCGAGAAGGCAGACAACCAAACTCTATCCTTAACAAATTTCTAATAAAAAATGGAATGAAGCATTTTGAAAGAAAAGAATGTAGTATTTTTTTAATCAAAATTTTTATTGGTACATTACATATACATATCATGACTGCACTCAACAATGAGAATTTGTACCAGTATATGACACAACTCAATTCTCATTTTTTCCCATAGCCCTACTCACCCTACCACCCCCACCCCCTACATACATAAACTTTGTTTCCTTACTTTTTTATCATAATCTCATTATTTTCCTCCTTCACCCTATTTTGCTTTGAGTATTTTCTATTTTACAATATATAACATACATTCTAGAACTCATTTACATCTTTACTTTCTCATACCAGAGAAAAGATACGATATTTACACTTCTGTGACCTATTTATTTCACTAATGAGGATGTCCTCAAGTTATGTCCATTTAAGCATAAATGATTCAAACTTACCATTTTTTATGGCTGAGGAAAGAACGTAGTTTTATCAGCTCTTCTAACAAATGAAGCTGTTACAGAGCTAAGAAGAGTGGAGCAAACCAAAACATAAAGAGAAGGATGGGAAGCGATACAGACCAAACCCCCCCACCCACCCCAGTATCCCTACAGTAGGAAGAGTCTACAGAACAAACGGAAGCATGGGGAAGACACAGCTGAGAATCCCCATGGCTAGAACCAAGGAGCCCTCAGAGATGGTCTGGGACGCAGGTGAGTCAGAAGCACAGTGGCACTTGGAGGGGAATGGGTCACACCTTCTCAAAGTATGTCGTATATCATGCTAGCACAGATTGTTTTGCACTACAGAGAACTAGGAAGCAGAAGTTATAGGAAGCATTCTTTGCTCTCTTCTTGCTGCCGAAAAGCAACAGACAAGCTTCCTGTGAGAAAGATACCTCCCGGAGGAAGAGATTATTTTTTTGCTGAAGATGAAGAGTCCACATCATGACTGAGTTCCCAGAAACAAAACTTACTAAGACAACTTTCACCTTCACTAGTTTTTCCCATGCAGTTCCTACACACGGTCCCATGATTTGCTGTCTCTAAGAGTCCAAAGTTCTTACCTTCTCAGCCACAATTTATTATCCTTTTGTTAAAATGATATATAAACTCTCAAGTCTATTTTGGATGACTTCATTTCTCTTCTCTGAAGTCCTGCATGCCATATGAAAATTATTAAAATCAAAAAAATATATATCCTTTTCTTCTCTTGACAAGATTTTTGCTACTTTAATTTGCAGTTACCACAAACAAAAGATAGTACCGGGGCTGGGCATGGTGATTCACGCCTGTAATCCCAGCTCTCTGTAGGCAGAGGCAGGAGGGTTGCTGGGAGTTTCAGGCTCGCCTGGGCTACATAATGAGTTCAGGTCCAGCTTGAACTACAAAAGCAGGATCTTGTCTCAAAATAAATAAATAAATAATAAAAAGAGAGAGAGTAACAGGAAAAGTTTTTCTACTCCTATAATGCTACTTCTAAAGATAAAATGAGAGAAAGATTTCCATTGGTCAGATAGACAACTTTAAAATACCAATTCTGCCATCCATGAAAAAGCAAGGATGAGGTGCAAGTGTAAGTTGGGACTGGTTAAAAGTCAGTGCTAGAGGGGAAAAGAAAAAAATTTTCTAAGACTCAAACAATAAAAGAGTAGATGATCATAAAAACAAGGCTTTGATGGCCACTTAGAAGAAAAAACTGGAAAAGATAGGAAAAGAGGAAGTGACAGAAAAAAAATATCTGACATATGCAATCTTTGCTGAGACAGAGAGGAGGCAAAAGGCTGAGGATAAAAAGATGAATCTCATGATGGACACAGTGAGTCGGAGGCTCCAGATATTCAGCTAGGACTATCATATGAGAAGTTGAATCTGACAGAGATCAGAAAAAAGGTAAGAAGTCGAGACCTACATTCCGAAGCATGCATATAACTGGCAAATAAAGCCAGGGCTACAGGTGATATTACCTTGAGAAAAAAGATAGTAAGATTTTTCATTGATAGTTCATCATGTCCGTTACCTTGTAAATAGTCTAATCTATCAGGTTCTCTTCTTCTATTAATCCACTTTCTACCCTTTTCTCTTCACTGAGCTTCCTAAATTTTGAATTTCCATGGAGAGGAAATTTGGAAGTCATTAAGTCTAACTTCCACTTTTCGAAGATGAAAAAGTTGTAGAGGCTTCCTCAAGGTGACACTGAACCTCTTGGGAAACAAAAATGTAGAACTTTTTGACAGATACTCTTGAGAGGTTCCTACCAGGAGGGCACACTGGAAGACAACAGCGAGAGTCCTGCTACCCTAGGGCTTCAGATTTAGATGTGTGTTCCTTAGTCACACTGAGGCAACACAGGAACACTGCAAAAACAGTGCAAGTGGGAATGAGGAAGCGAATGGGATTTGAACTGGATCTGCTGTGACTGAAATGTTAATAAGCTGTAATACTGGACTAAAACTTAAACTCACTGATTCTCCATTTCTTTCTTGATGAGAAAGAAATAATTCTTTGAAATGTAAGTCATGAAACTAATATACTTGAAGACATTAACTACTTAGTGGATTCCCAAATTTCTAACTAATATTTTCCTCCAAAGATATCATGAAACTAAAAAATCCTTGCTATTAAATTTTTTCAAAGACTCCAACTCTTGCAATATTAAAATATTGAAAAGGCAATATTCTTTAATATCAGGATTGAATGATTAATTATTAAGTGTTTTAATACCTTTAAACTTTATGAAATACCATGATTGTGAACCAGTATCTTCACTCAAACAGTATTCAGTTTTACTATCATATGTTACCTAGAAATAAAGCACCAAAACACACTGTTTAAAAATCTTGCTGAATAACTGAATGCATATGATGCCAGTTTTGATTTATTCAAGTATGATCATAGTCAAGATAAAGAGTATAGTTGCAAACGAACAAATAACCTTAAAATCTAAAATTAATTATCTCTGCTTTTATTCATCCTTGTGATGTGGATTTCTATTGTGCTTACATTCAAAGTTGAAATACAAAAGAATATTAGCCGATATGAGTATTATAGCTAGCTTTACCAAAGATTTTCAGATGAGAAGATGAATAAATAGTGTGCTGCAGGATATGAATCCTAGAGAAACAGTATACAAGAATGAGACGCATGGGATTACTTGGACGAAATCTTCAGCAAAAATCTGCAAATACATTTATAGTTTTTTATTTAAAGATATGCATAAGCACATTTAAGAAAGTACTAATATTTAAGCTTCAGTGTGCATTTTATATTGTAATGGAATACTTCCATCAAAAACACAAATACAGTCACTCTTGAATGGAGAGGTTTGGGGGCAAAATTGCTCCTTAATACATAGCAAAGAGGTTTCATAATTTCCTAAGACTTCTTTATTATCTGCCTCCAAAATATGACTGTAAGTAACTTATAATATTAACGCCCTCCACACTAAATTAAAACAATAATAGAAAAAACATATTACCAGGAAAAGAAAGGTATATTTGTCAGTAATGATCAACTACGAATAAGGCATTAAATTTAACATTTAAGTCCCTGGCTACTAGAGAAAAAAGGAAAAGAGAAAATATATACATTTCTTATTGCTTTATAGAAAGAAAAGTATTTTAGCAAAAACAAAAAAAATTAGTTTATTATAGAGTAATAAATGAATTCATGCAAAATAATTGATAAATCATTGAGAAATAATTGAATACATGAGAAATTTAGACAATGTTAAATAAATATATTTGGTAATAACCTTGAAAAAATTATAAATTACTATTATAAAATACTATGCAAATAATCATGAATCTACCTACTCTAAATGCTCTGATATTTTATATGCAAAGTTCATAAATATTAATTTCTTTTAAAGTTAAAAATACATAGATTGGGTTCTCTGTTGGAAATGAATTTGGATAGTTGTTACCACAGTTGATTTTTTTTTTGGTCTCTACTAACAGAACTCATCTTACTCTACCATAATAGTACAAAATATAGCATAATCTCTAGTAAAAGTAAAATAATAGCCCTGGAAACCCAGGAGAGTAAGTGGAACATAATGTGCATTTGACCAATGCTTATTGAATTTAAAAATATAGAGAGAGGAAGCTAGCAAGTATCTCAGACTGGCACATGCCAATCTTATTTTTAAAATCAACATAAAACTTTAAATTAGACCAAAAAAGTTGATCTGCTTATTGCCTGCTGCTTCTGACATCTCAGATTACCTGCAGTTTGTGTCTGAAAATTTTCATTTCTACAAACTGTCTCACATCAATGAATCTGATGCGGCCATGTTCCAGATCAATATCCCATCCGACCTAAAATGTCAACTTTCCTTTTATAAAAATATGTCTCTCCCTCTCTTACACACACACACACACACACACACACACACACACACACACACACACACACACAAAATGGAAGCACTAAGAATCTCAACAGAATCCCAAGCAAGAGAAACGATGCACCAGGCTCTGCTCAACATCTATGATTTATCTTACTCCCTGGAATCAAGGTACAAGGTCATGCATCACCAGCAGAGCTGCCAACCCTATCTGTGCAACTACGAGGCAAGTCACAGAAGAAAAAGTAATGGCTGTGATGGGATCCACCAAGGACAACTTCCACGGTGATTCTCATGGAGGTTCTGTCCGGACTGTCCTTCTGGTCTGTGGACTATGGATATTAGAGAGCTGACATCAACAACCTCAAAACCATACATTTAGAAAAATCATAAATGTTAGAAGGAAAGTGTATTTAACAGAAAAAAGGCCCTATCTATTAATTGGTATTTTAATTTGTAATAGGACGTTTTGACATAATTGTGGGTCTGTATACTAGATCCCAGGAGTGAACTGTGTCATCGCTTTCTCAACACAATTGTTTTTCACTTTAAGTAGAAAACTTAACTTGATGACATGGCACAAAATTACTTTTCAAGCATGATGTTACTTAGTGATACTGGGTACTAACAACCTCTCCACATAGCTTTGGGGATTCATCCATCCCAAGAGTTTCTTGTGACTCTTGGCTTGGTAGCAGAGAAAGTAGAAGGTACTCCCTGCAACACCCCTCAAGTAAAAATTGTAAAATAGACTGGATAGGGTTCCTTGATTGAGATCAGACTGCAGCAAAGCTGCTCAAAGCCTTTGAAAGTAAGCCAGAAGTATCTGCACAAGCAGCCTGGGTCGACAGGAGCGGTACTTGGACTCCGGTCCAGCCCTGAATCTGGTTTCTGTGGGCGCACTGACGGCAGTGCCTCTTATACTTCAGTATTTAAAAACTGAGGCTCTGGGGCCAGGAATTTAGCTCCATGGTTCCGGCAGCTGCCTTGCAAGTGCAAGGGGCTGGGTTCGATCCCCAGTAACTACACACAATGCTGGGTGTGAGACTCACATCTACTGCAATCAGAACAACATACCACATACCACAGTGCCGGGCATGAGGGTTCACACCTGTAATCCCAACACTCGTGAGGCAGAAGCAGGAGGATTGCTGAGTTCGAGGCTGAGTTCAGGGTCAGCCTGAACTACAAAAGTGAGACTCTGTCTCAAAACTAAGGGTCTGACTCCCAGATCTGAGTGGACCCACACAGTGTATGCCTCATACGTTTTTGAGTATGACTTAGGCAGCATAATCTGGTAGCCTGAAAAAGTGGTACATACAATATCTGATATCTTTCTCCTCTGTGGAATGGACCATTAAAAGGACAGATTTCTTCCTCCATGGTTACACTACTCTGTTTTTACACCCCGTAAGAGTTCGTCACAGCTTGTTTCTGATTCATTAGTAGCTTCACAGAAGCACAAAAAGAAAGCTCCACAAGAGAAAGAGGAACAGCATAATCCATGAAAACAAGTGCTGGCATCAAGGTGAGCCATTAAAAACAGGAGAATTAACAATACCCAAGGATCATAGTAAAGATCCAGAAAGGGAGACTACTAAAAATTCCTGGAGAATTCTAGTAAAATGATTGGGGTCATCACCCCACAACTTGAGGGTATTATTATAATGAAGCTCATAAACATTATATATAACACCAGAAATACTGATTAAAAATAGGGTACAATATCTAACTGAATTGTGAGACACAGAGCTCCTGAGAAGTCTAGGGAATACAGAATTATAATCTGAACATAATTACATTAATATGAGAATTGTCAGTGATGTGTTCTTTATCCAATACCTACCACTCTTGTGTTCATATCACTGAATACTAAAAAGTTGAACTGATTTTCAGGGTTTATTCTCAATCTATATGTTCAATTCTACTTTTCCATTAAGATTGTGAAGTTGGCAACAAGAATAGTGAAATACATAGGTCAAAAATATGTAAATACCGTATCTTTTCTCTGGTATGAGAATTCAAGGATGTAGATGTCTTCTAGAATGTATGATAAATTTTGTGAAATAGAAAATATTCAAGAGGAAAGGGGAGGGGAAAGTAATGAGGGGAAAAAGAAAATATAATCTTAAAAAATTTAAAAAGAAAGCGTATGTATATAGGAGATGGAAGTAGTAGGGTGGATAGGGAAATGAGTAAAAATGAGAATTAACTCATGTCATATACTGCTACAAATTCCCAATGTTAAGTGTGATTGTGATGTGTATACAAAATGCACCAATAAAGAATTCAATTTAAAAAAAAACAGAATACTTTCAGCGGTTTCTGTCTGAAGAATTCAGTCAGAAATTTTAAACTCCAGGGAGATATGCTGATGCATGCACGCAGTTCCAGCACTCTGGGAGGCTGGGACTAGAGGATCACAGGTTCAGCCATACCTGGGCAACTCAGTGCCACAGTGAAACCCTTTCTCAGCATAAAACATTAAAACTAAGGCTGGGGATGTATTTCAATAAGCAAGTGCTGGGTTCAATCCCCCGTATTGAAAAAACTTTTTAACTACAATAAAGTAGATAAGTCAAACTTTCAGGTGACCTTAATACATCAGCAATGTATCATTTTGTCCTGTTGTCATAAAGCTTCCTGAAAGGGAATAGGTCATGTCTGAGTGAATCACCCACAGTTCTCTGTGAAGATAGGCAATTTAATATGTTTATGTTCCCAGATTCTGAAGATAAGTTTATCTCTTTTTTGTGGCTCAAAGAAGTATGACTATCTTCATAGGTGTGCTAAGAAGTAAAGTTTGCTCTCTGGGTCTCTGACTATAGGTAGTGTAAACTTCACCGGGGGATACAAGACATAAACTAGATAACTCAAAAGCACTCTGGAACAAAATAATTGCTATGGGAAAGACAAAACACAAGGTTTTCGAGGCTACCCCCCCCAAAAAAAATTCTCAGAATAGTTTGTACCAAATATTCCCTGAACTGATTATTAGAGAGGGGAGACCATGTAGCAGTCAGAATGGCCTAGAAGGAATATGATAAGAAAAGCAGACGCAGAATTAAGTCACAGATACAGATGCTACAGGGCAATGTCAAGACAGGCATGACCTCCCCATCCATTTTTTCTTGCATTTCTATTCAAAACTGTAACTGCCATATTTCAGAGAACAATTCCTTTATCTCTCAATCAACCAAAGAAAAACAAAAACACTGGACAGTGTTCTCTTTTCTCCTGCACATTCACCAAATCCTCGTGATTTTCCTTAGTTCTTGGCTGCCAGAACCTTGGCATTCAAACTATTCCTGCATGAACTTTGCACACATCACAGGGACTACAACCCGAGCTTAACGCCAGTGAATCCACAGCATGTACACTATGTATTCTGTACAGAAATTGTGAAGTTCCCTGTAATTCCCCCACGTGTTAGAATTTGATTCCTTCTGTTGGGTCTCAGAGACCCTCACGGTCTGTCCCAAGGGCCTGTCTCTCCTCCCTGCTCCAACCAGCTGGTGGTCATTGCTTGGTTTTGCAAGGATAAGTGTGGTTGACCATGGTCACAGGGTGACGTGACTCCTCCTCATCTTGCAAATCCACCACATTCCTGTTGCTCAGGTAGCTTTTCCTGATTTCTCATTAATTTTTTGACTATTCTAACTTCAATACGTAATTTATTTGATGTGTCATACATCTATATTTATTTTAATATTAATTCTGTTCCTTTCTCTCACTTCACATTTGTTCACTAAATTAAAGCAGGTTCATAACTTTTGATTTCATGCTTTGTTTTACTCTCAAGTGCTGATGAGAAATAACATGTGTAAGAGTTAATGAATAATGAGTTGGAGAAGTCAACGGGAAATGACTGGAATACATTTTTGAAAATAATCACATGAAAGACACTGGAGAAAACAGAGCTATGCTGAAAACACACTTACCAGAGAAGACACTGGGTATCTTGGAAAGAAAGCTTTTGACAGTACGGATTGGAATTCCATTTTTTTCATCTTGCATGCGTGCTATGACGTCTTCCATCTAAATGATAAAGTAATGAAAAACTTCAGAAAGTTTGAGGGAAAAATTACTTCTCATCACAACATTGTACATAATTTTCACCACTAAAATAGGACCATTTTCTTCATTTTATCTTTTTTGAAGGAAAACAGGAGGCTTACAAGTATCTGCTTAGATTTATTTAAATCACAACCTCAGACTTTCCTTCTATATCTGGGGAAGATTTCACACACAAAAATACCTCAGACTAGTGATATTTAGACTTAAAATGCATTTGTCCATTTATTAATTCCACAATTATCCACCAACAGTAGGCCAAACTTACCAATGGGTAATTGGGATATGAAATGAATACACCACTCCTGGCCTACAGAAAAATCAGTACATTGTGAAAAACCAGTGAAACGTGAATAAAGGTTGGAGTTTAGTCAGTCACACTGTCAGTGTCACCTTCCTGTTTTGATAATCATGTTGTGGTTATGTGAGATTTTAAAATAAAGGGAAGCTGAATAAAGGCTCTATGAGAAGTCTCTGTGTTACTTCTGCATCTTTTCTGTGAGTCTAAAATTACTTGAAAGTGAAAAGCTGAAAAAGAAATTCAGCCTACACTTTATATCAATAAATTATACAGCCTAACCTTTATATCAATGCAGCTTCAGATTTTCAACTAAGAAATCTAGTTTGCTTTGATAAATACCATCAGATATATTAAAATGAGAAAACCCTAAGGATAAAAGAAAAATGAGTTTTAATATAAAGTATAGCATGGTCTATATTTGACTCTTAGCCCTTCTAATTATTATCCATGCTAACTTTGAGCAAGTAATTGTCTTAAGACTCACTTTTCTCATACATAAATTTGAGAAAATAATACTTATAAAGAATCCTTTAAAATGTTCCCCTTGGCTCTGGGCCTAGAGCTATAATAGGGTAAAGTATTTTGAGCTTAGATGTATAACACATATGCTGACTGGTTCACAGATAGGACAGTAAGTATGGGACTTGAAATATCCACATACTTGCATAGCCCTGGTATTCAGGAATGCTTTTCTCCATCTTCATGTGTCTTAACATGCAGAGGGAGCACATCATCTTGTCACCTCTTTCTGCCTCTAAACTTGCTCCCCACACCTCTCCAGGGGAGCCCCTGATTTATCAGATAGCCAGGAGTGAGCAGGCCATCAGACGGTGGACACGGGGACTATCTTTCTTTTTTCTTTTGATTGGAAGTCCACATCCAATCAGCTGATGGAGAGAGGTCCATGCTGGTGGGCGAGCTGGTGTGCTCACGACTATGTCCCGGAAGGTACACTCATCTGCGCAAAAACACTTCAGTAAAAGCTTTGTCACCAGTTAAGGTGATTTTGTGACACTGTCTCTTTGGTTGTCATTCTCAGTTTAGAATTCCAGTAGGAAAGGAAGAGTTTTTAAGCAGGCTCCCAGAATTCCATGACAATAATCAGATACTCCAGTTACTGTATACTAAAAATACCTAAAGTGCAAAAACATGAATACAGACCCTGTAACATAATGCTGTTTTGCTACTCTTTGCCCTGGATTCACCTGACACAATGTTCAGAAGTGAAGAATAAGCAGCTTTGCTTTGCTTGGTATCAGCCCTTAAACCCCTGTATTATCTGCTTAATGCTTAAACCAGGCCAGATTAGATGGACGCGGAGACTTCTGACTCCCACTTTAATCGCCTCAACACTCAGGGATGTGACAAACATCACCTCTGCTGCCATAGCAATGAGTAGAGGTGCTTTCTCCATAAAGTCACATCACCTCTCCATTCATTAGATTCCAATGAGACCATAGTAGGAGGCTGGAAATTGAAAGTGGCTTCTATGGTTATATTTCAAAATCTCCCACTTTATGAGTCATTATTTCTACAATAGAAAAAAAATTGAATTCTAATGTAAAAATAGAATGTGTGTTCTAGACTGGAAATGGGATGATGGAAATATATTCAGCTCTTTGTATTTTTATTCAGTTGTGGTTTATTCATGAACCTTGCCATGACCTAAAATAAGCAAGCAAACAAACATACACACAAAACCAAGTGACAATAATCAAAGCAATGGTATCAGAAAAACAACTCAGCTTCTAAAAACTCAAATTCGCCTCAAAACCACACACAAAAGCACACCTGTCCTATCTACAGAAGTTCCTCCAACATTCATTCAGCCTTGATTTTTATATCAATCCTGGCTTTCATGTTTGATGATGTGTTTTCCCACTTAGCAAATGAAATTGAGTGAGAAAGAGCAAGCCAAACACAAGTACTAGAGCAAGATAGACAGCAAAACATATGAGAGACAGCAAAACATCTGTAACTATTTACAGAGATACACAGAAGAACATACATGTGTCAGCATGTGTATGTGTGCCACATGTGTACACTCATGCACATGCACACTTTTTTTTGTCTTTGGGAAACTGATTCTAGGACTCCATGAAGATACCAAGACTCACTCACATACGCTCAAGTCTCTCATGGAAAATGACACAGTATTTACATATGACTTATGTATAACTTCCCGTGTGCTCTAAGTCACCTCCAGATCACTTACAGTACCTACTACAGTGTTGGTACTGTGTGTGTGGTCATTAAATCCTCTTGTAGGGAATAAAGACAAGGAAGAGTCTGTGCATAGTCAGTCCAGGCAGGATATTGTCCATCAGTGTTGGACTGAATTCACTGACACAGAACCTGCAGGTATGAAGGGGTGGCCCTGTATATGTGTGTGACGTGCCACAATGTACATGTTTATATCTTCATAATGTTTACAAGGATGCCCCTGAGCAGTAAGGAAAGTGTTTTTGTTCTCATACACAGGTTTCTGCACATGAAGACAGCGAGCCTGGTTGCTGGACTCCTGACCATGGACAGGAGACCAGGCCTGCCCTGCGTTACTGAAGGTCTCTCCGCATCTTATTTCCTTTAGCTTTTCTTTACTCTTATGTTAGAAGCAGGTTATCAGCAAGTTTTCTAGCTAAAAAACTTCTGAAGTCTGGAGTTAACTGTCTGTGCTCAGAAGTGAGTAAGTTTCCTTGTAAGTTAAAAGGCTAATCTCTGCCAGAGACAGAGAGTTGAGAGTATTAAATTAAACACAGCCTTCTACAAAATGTATCTGCTTCTAGCTGGTCTTGTTTTAATTTCAATATAAAAAACAAAGTGAAAAAGATCATGCAGTGAGGCCTGAGTTTGAATCTCTGCTACTCACAACTAAATCAACAGATAAGTTCATTTATCATCCCAAAATCCAGTTTTCTCATCTGCAAAATGGACACAATAATCATCTATCGACTAGGAGGATTAATGAGACAACGCTAAGCGAAGATCTCTCATTCAGGCATCCCTGTCCTCATCCTGACAGTTTTCTTTCCTTCAATGGATCTAGAAACCACAAGATTTTTTTCTTTTACAGTCCAGCTGCCAAAGATATGTGTAATCAAGAGCCAAATATTGATCAGAAGATGGAATTTGTCAAGCAGTATGCAGACAGAGATACTTAGGAAGCTCTCTTTCGGTTTGCCTATGGAAGGCTGTGTTTATGCTGACAGGCTGAATAGAAGCAAGAACTATATAAATTATTAAAAAGTATTTAGGAAAAATGGAAAATGAGATTGCATCCATTGATGTCTAGGTGAAAATGTCTTCCCTCTCACATTTTCTTGTTGAATTCACCTTTTTAAGTTTTTTAGAAAAGCAAAAAATGGAGCTGAATATTCTTTGCAAAACTAATCTTTTCATCTATGCAAACTAGTTCACTACCTGTGATAAAAGTAAACCATTATTTTGGGAAGTAGCTTTGAGAATAGCTGTGACTCAGTGTGCTCAAAAACTTTACAATTACATTATGAAACTATTCATATTTGAGTTACTAGTAAAATTCAGTAGGAAAAACTTGGTTTTCTCTTCCTTAGATCTGAACATATAGAGGAAAGAAAGGTTAGTCACCTCTGTACAGTCAAATCCTAAAGTGCATGCCATAATGGTGCTAAATTTTTTTTTTAAATGAGGGTGGAGTGCTGAAGATTTTTGAAGCCACAGACACATATTTGATTTTTCTGAGAAACTCAAAGTAAAAAAGTTAAAGCAAGATTTGGTCTTGAGAGATCTGAAAGGATATTTTTTTCTTTCTATCTAACATTTAGTGAAAAAATAAAATAGACGTAAAAATGGTAGAACCAAAAAGCACTCCAAGTGTTTGTTATAGGTTAAAATACTTGTATCTGGAGGGTTCCATTTAGTTCAGGGACTCTTCAGCTTAGGTGTTAGAGTAAGTTCTTTCAGCACCTCACAGTAAATGGGCGGCCACTTAGGAGCTCCTCCTCCTGCTGGTGGGTGTGACACTCAAACTGAGGATCTTGTGTGAGCTCACAAGATGAAAGGCTCCACTGAGCTACAAGACCGAGCTCTTCTTTAGAAAGACATAATTAGCCTTCCCTTTGGAGTACTTTAGACGTTACTTCCAGGCTTAGGATGATTTTGAAATTCTGTGCAGGTTAAACAGTTCCCTCCCACACACTTGGGGAAGAGGGAGCACATTATGCAGACACATCTTTGAAGAATCACTAATTATTCAAGAGGCAGACAGGGCTCCCACATAATGACGAAAAATAAAATCACTGCCATGAATTCTCCCTAGTTTTCTAATGCTCTGAACAACAATGGGAGTTTAATTCAATTTACTTGTAGCTATATTTGCCAGAATTTTACCACAATATCATTACTATCGATTTCATTAAGCCAATAGCTTCACAGGAATGCCTTGACTGTAGATGAAAGACTGAAGTAAAGTTAAGACACTCTGTCCTCTGTAGTTCTGAAACACAAATAAATCAATTATAATTTCAAAAGAAGTTTACCAACTTCATATAGGAATCCCCAATGAGGCACAGATATTTGGAGAAACAAATGAGAAACAAAGAGGGCATATTAAATGGGCTTTTTCCTATGTGTACGTAATTCCAACTTATGGTGTATAACACAATTTTAAGTGCTAGCTCTAAAAATAGGAGAAATGATCATTAAAGTGCTTCCTGGATTTCCTGGGCAATTAGATGGCAGTATATATTACATAATTTAAATCTGCTTATAAGTCATTTTTCTTCAGGAAGCCTTCTCAGGAAAAAATGATTTGTACTACTGAATTGCACAGAGAAACCAGGATTCATTTCTAGTGAAAATTAAGTAAAAATAATGAGGTTAAAATTTGTGACACAAACTGATTTTTGCTGAAATAATTCAATTAAAGCTGCTTCAGATATCACTTCCCTCACATTACACTTGATGGCAGACATTGTCTTAACTCGAATTAATTATTCTTCTTATATGAAAAAGCTGCTATTGTCATTAATAACTACAACCAAAACTATAAATTAGTAAAATTTAGGTATACATAAATCTACCCTAAATGTATATTTATTTTTCAAAAGACAATTACTAATTTAAAAGCTTTTTATGCTCTTCACAGACATAAAGGTAGATTTTTTTCATGTATAGGTATTATTGTTCTTATTTTTCAAGTAATGCATTTTTCTCATTCATCTCAAACAATCCATTATTCAAAAAAATAAGCAAATGATTCTTCAATGATGCTCATATTTGTTCTGATTACTGGAATTGCAAGTGACAGAGTCCCAGTGTACAACATCACAAACAAAGTTGTGAGTAATGTGAGATGTTTTCTAAAATTCAAAGAGGAGAACAGGAGCTGGGCTCAGACACAGGCCCCTTGAAGACATCCCCACCGCATCCTGGGGGCCACTCTTTCTTTCTGGCCCTGATCTGCTGATCTTCTCTCAGTTTCCAAATGCAAAAAACACAACTGCCCTAATCTTCTGCTCTTTGTACTTTATCAGGTGGAGCCCCACTCTCATTCCTGTTCTTGCATTTCAGAGCACAATACCTGACCTAGAATGCTGGGGAAGGAGGGAGTTGGAAGAGGTGCTGGGAAGACCAAAGAATGATGGTTAACTATTGCTTGATTCAGTCTGAAAACCTACTGAAAGGCAGAGAGATAAAGTCACACAGTAGAAGAAATGACAAAGACCAATAAAAACAATAAGAGAAAAGAGAATGCTGCATATTGTAAGAGGCAAAACAAAGGAAAAATTGACTGAGAAAAGGACGTTGGGAAAACAAGTAAAACCACTGTAGGAGTTTTTGCAGCTATAAAAGAGAGAAAGGAAATAGTATGGTCGAATACCATATTTGGTTAATTATTAAATATTTTTGGCCACAATAGTGTTTTCCCAGGAGGTAGAAATTGCCAACATGATAATAATTTGAGCTTTCAGAATTCTCTTCTTCCCACCAGGTATCACTTCTTTAGTTCTCTAAAAGACATTAGTGGAGAATGTCTACTGGTCTCAGAGTTGTGATATTTGCCAGTGTCTCCTGAAACATTGGGGAAAGGCTTCATAGAAAAGAAGACAGTAACTGTTTAAACCAGAGGACAGAGAGAAAGGGAGATCGAAAGGGAAGGAAGAGGCAGAATATGTCAATACCATGGGCCATTGCTTCATCCTTGGCTTCAAGATGAGGATGAATACAACTCAACATAGAATGAAGGCTTGGGTTGGAAACTTTCTCTCTCTGACCTTCCACCACTCCAATTAAAATCTCTGGAACTTGTCTGTATGGTGGTTCTCAAACCCATTTCTACCTATGCAGCTGTTAAAATTTCCAGGTAGCCACTGGTCTGGACTGAGCTCCTGCACTAGATCTGACAGATCAAACAAAACTGTAATGACTTGCATTGAACCTCCAGACCTGCAAACAGAAACTAAGTTGTTTACCTGGTCGTCTTCTCCTCAAAAAATTAGGGGAGAGAAAGGGACACGGAGAGAAAGAAAAAGGAAGATCCATTCTATTTTCTAGGGATTGTTGCTCAATGCTAGAATGGCAAAAAAATCAATTAAGTTTTATAAATCAAACTTGTTTTTATATAGCTTTGAGATTATCAGTTTAGTTCTCCTGAAGTTTACCTGAAATTCTCTTGCATTGCCCTTCTTAGACTGTGGTACGCATGTTAGTCTGCTCAGTTCACAAATCTCATAATGAAGTTGGAAACAGCTTCAATATTTCACCTCATTTAAAATTTCCATTGAAATGACAATCACATACATTCTCTATAAGTTGTTACTCACATTTCTCCATAGTATAATCTAAAATTGTCAGTCCAGTCCCATAATTGGCTACTTGTAACCACACCTCATGGGCCAGACACTTGGCAAAGGTCCTGGCTTCATCATCTCACACACTGTACCTTCTTCACTGTGACCTGCCCTGTTTGCTCTGTGCTTGTAGGAATTCCATTTTATTTCTAGAAGCCCTACAAATTTTACTTACTCACTAGTCCTTTTTTGTTCTTTGTTGAGTTTATTGGTACATTTTAGTTAGACATTATGATCACTTTCCTCATTGAGAACTTGCACCTGTACACAATACAATAAATACATCTTGATTCTTACTTTCCCCATTCTCCTGCTCTCCCTTTGGCCCCTTCATCCTCTATATTGACAAGGAAAAAAACTGAAGTCCTTTATGTCTTCATCTACCTTACTCATCCCTACCTAATAGAAATCATAGCTACTTTTGAATTCCATACCATCTTTATTTGTCTTTTTTTTTTATGTGTACTGGGGACCATCTTTTCTATGAATTAGGTTACTTATATGTATTCATATCATTCTATTTGAATTTTAAATGCTTTGAAGATTTGCATTGATTTTTGTTATCTGAGTTATGGTCCATGAGAGGATTATGGAGGACTCTTAGCATTCACTTTATATACTTCTGTACTGTTTTTATGGTTTGTGTTGTTTTACCATGCACATATACCTACTGTGTAACTATTTTTCATATGTATTATCCTTTATTTATTATTCTCATGCATATAAAAGTTCCTGTTTTAATGGGATTAATAGTTTAAAAATTAAGTCTTTTATTCAAGTATCTGTTACCACACATTTTAAGGTCACATATCTCCAAATTTCCATTATATTGCCTGTAAATATTTTATACAATTGCCAGTGACCTTCAACCACCCAGCTGGTTGACCCAAAAATTATCTCTTCAAAATCTCTTTTAAATTAAGATCTACTGGATTAAATTTTCTATATTTCTTTCTTGTTAGTCACATCATTTAAAACCCTGGAAGATGAAATCAGGAGTCTTATCTAATCAATACTCTAAGAAAAACTGAGCAGAATTTCTCTCAGATGAAAGACAAGAATGAGAGTAGACAAGCACTGAGAAGTAGGAGCATGTCTACTCTCCTTGCCTATGGACTGAAAACATCAAACTCAAACAGTGCTCAGAAGAAGGCTCTGCTCACTCTACTTCACAATTTAGAGGAGGCCTCATTTGCAGACAACCTTTA